>JAVKPL010011108.1:0-116211 GCA_032173675.1 Gastrolobium villosum | reverse complement strand
CATTTTTCTATCTATTTCACTTTATCCATCTTTCCAATCATTTCTCTATCTATTACATTTCCCTACTATTCTAAAAAAATTTCCCATAGCAAACGCCCCTTATACAATAGTGATACAAGATTCGAACTTATAATTACCCAAATTCTTGACAGTTGCCAACTAACATACTTATGCGTTATATACAGATTGTATCAGTACTCTTTTTTTTTTTTTGGATAATCAGTACTTTTTTTTTGGTGAAACTTGTATCACTACTTTATTTCAATGTCGTATTGTAATTGAGGCATTCTTCAGTTCCTTCGCTTGTATTCTCTCACCGTTGACCCACCAACCATCTTACCAACTTCACTCAAAACTAATTAGAAGCAAAATAATTAGATACAGCAAAGTTGCAACTTGCAATTTCTATGTGCATCATCCTTAGTCCTTACCTACCACCTCCACCACCATTAACAATTTAAGTTCTCTTGGACTGGTTTTCACTTTTTAATTCTTTTTCTTCTTCATTCAGAAACATGTCATCATCAACCCCTCAAGTCATAACCTGCAAAGGTAAATTCAGCTACCATTTCTTTATTTGATGGGGTGAATGAATTCACTCATTTTCTTCCACTTTTGATATCTCTGTACTTTGTTTTATAATGGGTATGTGATGTTGTGCCTTTTTAATGGTGTCTTGGATGTGGAACAGCTGCAGTGGCATGGGGAGCTGGAGAGTCATTGGTAATGGAGGAAGTGCAAGTGAGTCCTCCACAACCAATGGAGATTAGGATTAAGGTTGTCTGCACCTCTCTCTGTCGTAGTGATCTTGCTGCTTGGGAATCTCATGTAAGTGTTTATGTTATTATATCCTATTTCCCAGTTTAAGACTCCACATGAACCATTTTGACACCTCATGTCATTCCTATTTTGAAATGTGACAATGTTACATTTATGTAGAACTTGTTTCATAGAACTTTTCATGTATTGATGGGCCTGAGATAATTAGTTAGTTAGTTAGAGAATTATTCTAGAATATTCTCAAATAATAGGATATAAGGAGGGGGTGTGGGAGTGTGAGGCATGCATGTATTCAGAATATTTATAGTGGGGTTTTGGGAAAGGATCTCTTGGGATCTCTTTGGCCTAGGTATTTTGGCTTGAGAGCGAGTGAGGTCTTTTGGTGTTTATTTTCTACATTGTAATTCTTGTTATTGTTAAGTGTTTAAGTCTGTAATTAGGATGAGGAGCCTTGTTGCTTTGTTTCGTTCACTGCTGCCATTGCTGTGTTACTGCCATTTTCTTGTTATTTCTCAATATAATTGCTATTGAAATTATAGGTTCCATCATGTATCTTTTGGAACATGAAAATTAGTGGAATCATATGTTGGGTAACATGTGCCCGGCAACCACTCTTTGTTAGATGCAATTAAATAACATCATTTTTTTTTTCTTTTTTGTTGCCAACCTATCATATATCTGAGGCAATGTATAATTGTATACTAATCAACTTTATGTTTGACTTGATTAATATAATTTTATTAGTAAATTCTGAACATGGCAGATGATTAGCTTTATAAAAGCTAATGAATGCTGGTAGGTTATTCTGCTGATGGATGTTTCATTTTGTCGTAGTTTTAGGTATATTGGGTTAAATATCTAATACAAGGTGCTTTTTTGTGCAGGCCATATTTCCTCGCATATTTGGCCATGAAGCATCAGGGTAATCTACACTTAGTGTTTCTACTTTTGGATTAATGCTACAATGAGTCACTACGAATCCTTAGGTTATTTTCTTTGAATATCTTACAAAGAATTTTTGTTTTCTTAAGAGTTACCCAATTAGCTAGTATGAGAATTAGATTAATTCTGAGATGCTAAGTTCAGTTAGAGTAAAAATGATCAAATATGAGAGTGCAGCAGCAGCACCGCAGAGAATATTACTGATGTTAGATAGTATTGTGCTATGCATGGGAATGTGATAGATTGTTGCATCATGGACATCACTTTAACTAAATCATTGCAAAATGTGTAATATCCATAACAGATATTGAAAATCTAGTATAGTTTTGCAGGATTGTTGAGAGTGTGGGACTGGGAGTGACTGAATTCAAAGAGGGTGACCATGTGCTAACAGTGTTCATTGGAGAATGCATGGCATGCAGGCTGTGCACATCAGGAAAAAGTAACATTTGTCAAGTTTTGGGATTGGAGAGAAAGGGTTTAATGCATAGTGATCAGAAGACACGCTTCTCAGTAAAAGGGAAGCCTATTTATCATTATTGTGCTGTTTCTAGTTTCAGTGAATATACAGTAGTCCATTCTGGATGTGCAGTGAAAGTCAGCCCTCATGTACCTCTTGAGAAAATATGCCTTCTGAGCTGTGGGGTTGCTGCAGGTAAATGCTTCAAGTTCTTATTATTAGTTCTAAAGGAAAGGAAGGGATAAGGTCATGGGAAATCTAGTAATCAACATTCAAAACTTAAAACCATGTTACTTCAAAATATATATATATATATATATATATATATATATATATATATATATATATATATGAGATAGGATCCTTTGACACCAATGTTAAATTTGAAATTTGACACCTCATTTGAGAGTCGTTAGATAAAAAAATATCAATGGTGTCACATTCTTACAAATCAGAGTCGTTGATTTTTTTTTATCCAACGGATAAGGTATCAACTTTCAAATTTGATACTGGTGTCAAAGGATCCTGCCCCTCTCTCTCTCTCTCTCTCTCTCTCTCTCTCTATATATATATATATATATATATATATATATATATATATATATATTAATGAGGTAGTAATAGGTTAGTAGCCAGTACTATGCCTGATTTTTTTTCTTGTTATTTCCTGTGAATGGTTAGAGGAGGCAATGCTTCTGTATGAGTAGCAGCTTGTATGTTAAACGAAAAGTATGACCTCTGCAAATAAACAAAAACAGTGTATATTCAATGACAATAATGTGCAGTGAATATATACAATTGTAAAATCATCACAAGTGATCCTTTGAACTGAAAGTCACTGAATGAATTAGTCCAATTTTTTCTTAAATTAGTTTAAAAGACAATTCTGGTTGTTTATCTGAAACTGATTGTCATTTGTCAGAGGTCTAGTTCATATTTTAAATTGATTATCAGTGTTCCTTCACCTGGCTCATAGATGCTTGCCACATGCATAGGTTTACCCTGTAAAATTTCCTCTTCAATTTTTGTTTTGTGTTGTTTGCTTTAAGGGTTTTATATTTCTCATTCAACATGAGAATTGAATTCTCATGTTGTAGAGACAAAAAACATGTGGGACCCGTATGTTAGAAAAAATTATGTATAGGACCCATGTTGGCATGAAAACCGAATGGTGTGTAGGAAAATTCAAATTCTCATGTTAAATGAGAATTATAAAACCCTTGCTTTAATATCATGTATTTGCTGTCAAAAAATTTGAATAAGAACAAAATTAATATTAATGAATGACTTTGAGCCGAATAATTTATTGAAAACTTGATTTTTAACGAGTTACTTAATAACAAGTTTAGAAATGTTACTAGATAATTTGTTACAGCTTCTAGACTTGCAGAAAAACTTGAAACTAATTTTGATTATAATGCATTGAATAATGATCCAAATCTCAGATTTGAAATCAGATTCAATGCTTGTATAGTTGAGCTATTGATACTGGTATAGTTGAAGATTTGATACCATTGAAGCAATTGTTAGTTCTAAGTGGCATTGAATGAATAGGTAGGCCATAACACTAATGCTGGACTTACTTTCCTTCTCTTTCTTATATCCCACATCTACTCATAGTGGTACATAGATGTCTCCCATGGAGGGTGAAGTATGTTGATATAGGGGGTGCTCATAGTGGCAATGGTAGAGACCAAAGCACTAGTGAAGCTTCCCATGGTGCATATGGGGGGTGTGTGTGGAAGTGGCTAGGGTGGTTCTCCCTGGTCCTAGCTGTTCAGGCTGAGTGGAGAAGAAGAAGTTTCCTTCCTCAATGTGAGAGGGGGTATTTAGAGTTGGACCTGTTCCACCTAGCCAGCCTAGCCTTTTCAAGTTAGGCATGCTGAACCCCTGCCCTTGTGCAGAGGCAGCCTTGTGTCTTCGGAAGAGGGGGAACCCTAAGTTGGCTTCTAGAAATGGGCTCTTTAGGCTGGGCCCAGTAGTGGGCCTATGCTTGTGGGCTATCCAGAACACCACATATAGTTTACTATGTACTTTTGTTACTAGACACTGTCCGGTCCATAGTTCCTAATATGTGTTGTTTCTCAATGGGGAGCACTATAATTATTATGTTATTTATTATATAAATTTTTGTTGTTTATTGATTATGTGCCCCATTGCTTTAAAACAATAGGTATAGGGGCAGCATGGAATGTTGCTGATGTGTCAAAAGGATCAACAGTGGTAATATTTGGTCTTGGAACTGTTGGCCTTTCTGTAAGTACAGGGACTCAGCACTTGTATCTATCTTAGCTTCTCAACATATGAGCAATAATCTTTTTCAAATCATAACTAACTTCCCATTCAATTAGGTTGCACAAGGTGCCAAACTAAGGGGTGCATCTCGAATAATTGGTGTGGACAACAATCCAAAGAAGTGTGAAAAAGGTACCATAATCAGTTCCCAAATTACTCCCAGTTTATATTTAAACCTATTATAATCTCTTGATTTACTATTTTTTTCCTTCTTGGTTGTTACCACAGCTGAAGCTTTTGGGATTACAGAAGTTGTCAACCCGAATTCCAACAAAGAACCTATTGCCCAGGTGAGAGAAATATAAAACTATTAATGTAACCTCATCCATCAGCTTAAGTTTTTGGGTTGAAATGATTTTTTATATGGTAACAAAGCCAATTTAAGTGCTTAACCTTTCATAGTCATCTCATGGAGATGATGATATATATTGTAATGGATGACTATCAAAAGTATGTTACTAGATCAAGAATTGCATGTGTGATCCAAACAAATTTATTTATTGTCAATGTTATTTTGGTTAACATGATTTTACTTCAGCACATAAACTATGAGCACATGCACAAGGAAAAAAAAAAATTAAGTTATAACATCCATTTATATGTTGAAAATTTTCAGGTTATTAAGCGTATTACTGATGGTGGGGCAGATTTCTCTTTTGAATGTGTAGGTGACACTGATATGATAACCACTGCATTGCAATCATGCTGCGATGTAATACTCTACATACCTAAAACTCATTTTTTGATATTTAAAATCTTTTATTCATTAGACTTGTACATTATTCTATCTTACCTTTTTTTCTCATAGGGTTGGGGTTTGACTGTAACACTTGGTGTTCCAAAGGTTAAGCCTGAGATGTCAGCTCATTATGCACTATTCTTAATGGGAAGAACATTGAAAGGATCTCTATTTGGAGGATGGAAACCTAAATCTGATCTGCCTTCATTGGTAGAGAAGTATGTGAACAAGGTAACAGTAACAATACTCAGAATATTTCCTTTTATCTGAGCATGAATGCTTCAAATATTTTTACTTTAAAATGAAACATGGCAATGTCTATTTCTTGTCCAAAATATCATTCTCCCTTTCTTGTTGAATACATACTTTTCTACATGTGCTTTTCACCTTATGGATTATTTGATTGCTTAATAGTTTGAGAATGGAGATGCATTCCTTTAAACAATGTTTTTAGGAAAAAGAATATGTACTAATATTATGATTGATATGCAGGAAATCCAGATTGATGACTATATAACACACAATTTGCCATTTGATGACATTAACGAAGCTTTCAATCTCATGAGGGATGGAAACTGTCTGCGCTGTGTTATCCACATGCCAAGATAATTCCTATGGCTTCTTGTTTCTTTCTGTAACACTCCGTTATTGAACCGGTGTGTTATCATTACGTATGATATTAAGCTCAGTTACAATCATAGCTCTTCAATTAAAAATATGGCTAAACTTTTTCTTTTTAACAATTTCTATTTTAATGAAATCAATACCGTATTTAAAATAATCAAAACTGTAATTATAACAAAATAAAGTTGTGGAATGATTAAACCTAGCTTAAACATGTCATACTAGTTCTTTTAGACCCCACTATGAGGTTCCCATACACCTCACAACATCATCCTTTTATTTAGAGCATTTAACCTGCTCGCTGAGTACCTCGTTCTAGCCAGCATCTCAGTGAGTGTTTCATGTATGCTTGCTGCCCATCCCGCTCAAGCAAGTGTGTCAGTGAGCCAATTAATCTCCTAGGCAGTAGCTACTGCTCAGTGCCCTGTTTCCTCGCCCTCAAGCTCGCTTAAGCGAGGGCACCCGTGAGCTTATTCACTCATCCGCTCGCTGAATTGAGCACTTCAGTGAGCAATCCCCTGCCTTAACTCAACTTCTGTCTCGTTCTAATTTAGCTTGCTGGCCTCCTCGCTAGAGCGAGCACCCCAGCGAGCAGGGCCAGAAATTAGACATGGCCCATTTGCTTCTTGTCTTTGTTCCCTGGCACACCAATTTGGTACCTAATAAACATGGGAAAACAATCATATGCCCAACAAACATGGGTGCACTTACAGCCCAACAATTTATATTAATCCAAGACACTTTCTTATCTTTTCTTGGTTCATAAGTTATTTATCTTGAACTTAACCTTTTTTGACAATCATATTCCCATGCATCTTCCAATGACACCAAGACATGCAATATCACTCACATGTCCAACAGGCGTCATAGCCCTTTCTTTATGCACATATACATGAATATCAAATACATTACATCAATATGCAAGCATTGCCCAATATATCAAATGAGTATAGTACATCAAATTTACAAATATAAATATCCAAATACCAATCCTATACATGTTTTCTAACATAAAATAGGATACTCCAAAATGGAAGATACATGTGAGATATATCAAAATAATAGTTCTACATATGTCATGATATACCAGCCTCCTCAGGCCTTCTACCTCGTGTCCAACCTGCACCATCTGTGGTAGTACCTGAAAGAGGGGGCTCGAAACGTGGGGTGAAATAAATATCTCAGTAAACTACGGGTCCTTGGAGGATCTCTCCACCCCAAAGTTCACTTCAGACATATACAGCAATAACATAATGACATAATACAATATGTATGCATGTATGTAATGTGTGCAAATAACTATCTAATAATCCTGCTAGTGCCTCGCGCCATCCTCAGAATACAAAACGACAGCATCGTAGCCTTCCCTCCTGGTAAACATACCGTCGATAAGGTGCTCGAGACAAATAATCCTACTGGCCAGAGAACAATGTACCGTAGGCATTACGCAATCATGCAACCTACCGTAGGCATTACGCAACCATGCAACCTACCAAAAGTATAAAGAATCACCTTATACCCCACACTCAGAAGTTACCATCTTGTATAGAATCACATCCATACTCATGGGTTACCATCTTATGTGGAAACACGCACAACAACACTATCATAATTAATTGCGTCAACCACATAAACCTAAACCCACCAGCAGGCTTGGTGGAACAATAAAGGGACGAATCCCAAGGTTCGAAAGCTTACCCATCAGAGCTTTCCACCATATGCTTTCCTTCACAATAAGATGATCCTCACCCAATGCAATAGAAGGAAATCCACACCAATGACTTGTCCAACGCAAACCACACCTATTTACAAGATGCATTGCAATCAACAAATTGCTAACAACACAATGAAGTCTAATTTCAAACCACTGAACATACACATATTCCTAACATACTAGATAATTCACAACCAACCAATAAGTCATGAACTCACCTAGGCTGGAGACAACTCAAATCTCGAAATCAAGCTGCATTTGCTCCTCCAATGCTTGATCAATCCAATGTCCATTAGTTTCCAACCTAGAAACATACATGAACGCATCCAACATCAACCAACATTACTTGAAACACAAGTAATCTCAACATATATGCATGCATTTTTCAAAAATAAGGAAGATTATCCAAATTATTTGCTAAATACATTTCCACCGTTTATTTTACTTCTTTAACATTTTCTCCCAAGGACCCAAGCCTCAATCAAGCTCTACATAGTCCCATTTAACCAACATTTTCTTAAAACCCTAGATTTTCAATCAAAAAGAAAATCCATAAAAGGAAAGGGTTTCTTACCACCAATCAAATCACAATGGCTCAAGGAATGTTCTCCAAGCCTCCAATGGAGCAAAACAACACTCCAAGCCTTCTTACCAAGATTGGGGCGCCACTTTGAGAGAGGAAAATCTCTCCACACAATGGTTTTCCGTGGGACTTCTTAGGTGGGTTGGGTTCTCCTTGTGTTTCTACACACTTTTATAGTTGGAACCAAGTTGATTCGTCCACTCTAGCTCACTTAGGGTTTTGCTAGCTCTCTACACTCTAAAAAATGGCTTCCTCTGACCTCTCTTCTCTTTTCCTCGAAGTTTATCTCGATTTCCATCTAATTTTAACAAAACACGCATCTGCTCGTTGGGCAGCTCGCTCAAGCGAGCTTTCCTCATGTTCGCTCAAGCGAGCCTTGTAACACCCCGTTCTAGAACCGGTTTGTTAACATTGACTTATGATATTAAGCGCAGTTACAATCACATTGGTGCAATTAAATCCGGTTAAATTTTTCTTTTAAAGCAAGCCGAATTAAAATTACCCAATTGCGTGACCATAACCATAATGCATTGCGGAATAACATACTTAAAGCTTAATACCATACTTTCATTTCATTTATTACGGTCTCCATTTGCCCATAATATTATAGGATTTTTCATTACTTACGCGTGGGTTCAAACCGCGCTCAAATCGGAGCACCGTAGCCCAAGTTATGAGGTTTTTACGAAATGGAATGCTGAAACGTCAGATCCTCTACGCTTCAAGCGTAGAACTCTACGCTTCAAGCGTAGAGGAGATTAATGGGACAGTGGGTCTACGCTTCAAGCGTGGATCCTACGCTCCAAGCGTGGACAGTCTGGAGCAAGCACCCAAAACAGGGCAGTTTGACCTACCTGTGGTGTTTTAACCATAACTTGAGTTATACTTATCCAAATTACACAATCTTGGTCTCTATGGAAAGCTAAGAAACATATCTACAACTTCCATCAAGACACAAGGATCCAAATCTATCGTATAGGATACGAAAATTGGACAACAAGACGGGGTATCTTTGTTTTAAATTGGTTTTCCAACCTAAAGGTCTTCTTTCACCTAATTTACATCATGTAATCCTTTCAATATATGAATTCTAGTCTCTCTAGATACTCATACACAATAGAAGCATACATATCATTTCATCATATATGCAAATACCCAATAATTACAACATTACATCATGTTTACAAGTTTCAATTACAAATTATGGGACTTAGCTACAAAACACTATGATCACTCCTTGGCTCCCATCAACAAAAGAGATACCAAAGGGGATGAGCATAGGCTAAGTCCAACCAATTAAACATAGCATGCATATAACAAATGACTTTCATTTACAATCTTGTACATATGAATTACAAAATAGCATGCTTAATCAAATGACCCTAAGTCTTCCTATGTCCATTTACTTCAAGTATGGCCACTTGCCATCAGAGGCTCCTGCAGCATCCTTTCCTGAAAGGGGGTCCCCAACCACACGGGGTGAGATATACGAATATATCCAGTAAACCAGGGGGCCTTGGAGCATCTCTCCACCCCATAGTTCAATAAAAGTGTAATAGCAATGACAATAATAATGCAGCAAATACATATTCATGCAAGTGTACAAAACATCTCCAGGAGAAATCCCTCGAGCTCTCGAGCTGTCCTAAGGATACTCAGATGCAAATAGTCCTACTGGCCAGCTAAACTACCAAGTATGATTTACGCATCGTCATGCTACATACCAACATAGGGAAACACCATCCTATGTCACACCAAAGCATGCAAATACATATAACGAAGCATTACAATATTTCATTGCATTTATATACAACAACACACCATTACCCGTTCAGGGCTTGGTGGAACAATAAAGGGAATTACACTCAAGGTCCGAAGGCTTACCTCAATGCTTCCAACTTAACCTTTGTTCTTCACCAATCTTCACAACACAATTATCAATCCCAAGGAGCTAACCGAGCTCCATAGCTTGCTCCAATGGTTGGTTACTCACGGTTGGTCCAAATGCCTCAATCCTAAGCATCACATGGACAATATCAACAATCAACCAACCAAACCATTGATTACCAAAACAAGCCAAACCATAGTCAAATGCATAATTTTGTAATTTTCCAAACAAAATCATACGACTATATAAACTTATTTTCACCGATTAAATGACATTCCTAGCATTTTTCTCAACATACACTAGGCCTCAATCTTCCTAGAACATAGCCAATTCACTCACATAATCATAAACCCCAAAACACTATTCATCCAAAACCTAAATCATGGATTCTTCATGAAAATAGAGTTCAAGGGATGAAATCTTACCACCAAGTGTTGCACAATCAAGGATTGTTACTCCTCAAGCTTCCATGGACGTAGGAACTCTCAAATCTCACAACTTCTCCAATGGGTCGCAACTTTGGGAGGAGGAATCTCACAACACACTACTCCCCACCAAGACCCAAGCTAGGATTGTGAAAGAGGGGAAGATTTGGAGTGGTTTAGGCTTTGGAATCACTCAAAACCATCAATGGTAGCACACTCTAGGATTTTTCCCCTTTTTTTTCTCTTCTCTTCTTCTCCTTTCTCTCTTCTCTTCTTTTCTTCTTTCTTCTTTTTAAGTTGCACGGGTAGGGGAGGGGAAATAAGGGTTCCTTAAGTGGCTTCCCACTTAACACAGGTTAAGTGGGTATTAGTTCATCTATCTATTCAATTCCATAAATTACCAAACTTTACCCAACAGTCTGGAATATTTTTCTAGGAATATTTCTACTTCCATTTTTATATTTCGGGCACTTTTGTCTACACCCATTTATACCCCTTAATTTTCACAGAGTACACTTTTTTACCTCAAAAGTGACCCCATTTAATTTTATAAGGGACATTACTTATTTTTACTCACTAATACATGCTTAATTATCTAATCACATGTATTTTGCTAATTAATTATTTTGGGCTATTACAGTGGGGGAGGATGTAATGTCCCACATCGGTTGGAAAGGAGAACAAAGCATGCCATATATATGGGTGTGGAAACCTTTCCTAGTGGAGGCCTTCCCGGGACGAGTCCCGAGGGAAACAAAACCCTGAGCTAGGCCGAAAGGGGCTAGAGCAGAGGGGACAATATCTGGAAGAGGGTCGGTTCCGCTGTGCTACTCTGAAGGAGGCCTTTTGGGGGTAACCCCAGAACGTAAAACCGTGAGTCCCGGAAGGGGGGCAAAGCGGACAATATCTGCTATAGGGATTGGGGTTGTTACAAATGGTATCAGAGCCTGGTCCTGGACCGGTGTGTACAGCGGGGACGCTGTATTCCCAGTGGGGGAGGATGTAATGTCCCACATCGGTTGGAAAGGAGAACAAAGCATGCCATATATATGGGTGTGGAAACCTTTCCTAGTGGAGGCCTTCCCGGGACGAGTCCCGAGGGAAACAAAACCCTGAGCTAGGCCGAAAGGGGCTAGAGCAGAGGGGACAATATCTGGAAGAGGGTCGGTTCCGCTGTGCTACTCTGAAGGAGGCCTTTTGGGGGTAACCCCAGAACGTAAAACCGTGAGTCCCGGAAGGGGGGGCAAAGCGGACAATATCTGCTATAGGGATTGGGGTTGTTACAAGCCTACTCAACGCTCGCTGAATAGCTCACTCAAGGGAGCACATTAACAAAGAGCAGCTGATAGTGGTTTTTACATCTTTTGCCATTTCCTCACTTAAACACACTTAACCATTTCAAAAGTGGGTTTTTCTTATAAACCACACTCCACATTGATTGAACTAAATAATTCACTTATTTTACCTGTAATGTGCTTAATTAATATTTAATCTTGTTTTATTAAGCCTTTCACTTAATTAGTCTCCATTATGCATGATTAATCAATTAATCCAATGCAATTAGACATCTTACAGATTAGGGTTTTATACTTTCAAAGGAGAAACTACTTTAACTGGTTTATCACAACACATTGGTCAGAATTGTCACTTGTAAATCATGCTATGCTTTTGTCTTTGCTTAGCTATTAAAATTTAAATATGCTAAAAGAATCTCACGTTGTGCTTCTTTCAATTTGTATCATTTTTAGCTTCTTTTTTCGTTGCAAGGAGAAAAATGTCTATTTATACAAAAAAAAATATTCATAAAAAACTTTTTTATAATAAATAAAACATTTTTAAAAGCTCTCAAGGAGTTTTTTTTTTTAAATGTATTTCAGCTTTTTAAAGTTATTATATTTATTTCCCAATTTCAATCTTTTTTTTTTTTGATAAACAATTTCAATCTTATTTTAATCTTGTATTTACAAATTTTATCATTTATTCTAATAATAAATCATTTTATCTTCTCCCTTTCAAAATCCTGAAACAGCTTTACATAATCATCAAACATCATTTAACTTTATTTTTTTAAAATTTAATTTAAAAATAATTTTTAACTTTAAAAAAATATATATATGTTCCAAACAGGCTTCTCTGGAAGCGCAAGTGCAGTTGTTGGCCATTCAAAATAGAATTAAAATTATTTTTCTCCATAAATTTTGTCTGTCTTATCTTGTTTTTTTGTGTACCAAAAGTTAGGGTTATGATGGTGGGTAACTATCGTTGTTAAAAAAAAGTTCTTTTAAAATGCTATAAAATGAATAAACAATTACATATTCATTTTAAAATTAAAAATGGATACACCATTATTCGCACTTTAAAAAAGCCTTATACATCATCCTTAGCAAGTTTTATAATGAGATTGAGATGACTTAATAACAAAGAATCCGTACTCTTAAACTGTAGTCAGGTAATTTTCATTGATGGAAAATTGACGAGTGAAGATACAATAATTCATCTTATAAAGAATTTGGGTACCATGCCATGTTCTGGATAGCTGCTATCTCAACTATTTGATATTCTTAACGAATCTAATACTTTTTAAATTGGTACATCAGTCTAAATATTTCTTAAATAAATATAGAAAATATATCCATTAAAAAATTTAAAATGCATATACAGCAATTCAGTTTAGAAATAATGGGATATGTTATACTTACCACCTTTTTTTCTTACTACCAAATCTTAACCGTTGATTTCCGTCATCTAATGTTATAATTTATTGGAAATTAATAATTAATTAATATGTATGATCCAATAAATTATAATCGTTAGATTGACGGAAATCAACGGTTAAGATTTGGTAGTAAGAAAAAAAGGTAGTAAGTATAACTTTTCTCACAAATAATTACTCTCTGTTCCTATTTGTTTTTCTTTTAGGTGGTGTTTGGTTGGGATGGTTTTTGGAGGATATCTATCTTTTCTCAAGTATCGCTTTTAGAAACACCATGTTTGTTTCAACATATTTTTCCAAAAACCCATCTATCCAGGAAGTATGGATTTATGAGAAACATAGATATCCGCACTGTTCAAAAACCCAATTTGAAGGTGGGATTTTCGGAAAACCGGTTATCTCACTTTTAATGCACTGTTTATTTCATAAAGCTACTTAATTTTCCCAGTAAAGTTTTCTCCCACCAAACAACATTTTTTTTACATTTTTCTACCTATTTCACTTTATCCATCTTTCCAATCAATTCTCTATCTATTACATTTCCCTACTATTTTAAAAAAATTTCTCATACCAAACGCCCCCTTAATGTTTTTTTCATACTCTATTTCATTTTCTATTATTCGGAGAACTCCTTTAGTTTGTATTAACAGAGTTTTTGATATTTAATTTTTCTCTCATAGAAGTATGTTAAGAGTATGAAAACTTACTTATAAATTAAACTTGCTATCCACCTTAGCTTGAATTGAATCTAAATTGGTATGTTAAATTTTCTGCATACCCGTGCAAGCGACGTTTCCCTATGTATTACTTACAAAATGTTAAACACTTACAGAACTTGTGCAAGCAAAGTTTCCATAAATATGCACGAATTATATTTACAAACTACACTATGTTCTCCCGGAAAAATATTAGGTTACATTATTTTCTACCGGGAGTACATAGTTTAATTTGTAAAAATTTGTAAAAAAAATTTGTAAAAAAATCGTTCCCCAAATACTATATACAAAAGTTTCACACGTCTTCAACTCCAATTTCTGAGCTTATTTTGTGAAACAATCAATCTGCTTATGTGACGAGTTAGGCCCCATTTTTTATTTTTAAGTAAAAAACACTTTTTTAATTAAAAAATAATGTTCAAAAATAATTTAAGATAATGAAATGTTTTCTTAAAATACTGTTCTCAAAAGTTACAAAGAGTAACTTACAAAAATTATACCATAAAAGTGTTTTCTCGAAGCTTTATGCAACATTGATGGAGCATATGCTATTTTTATGTTATAACTTCACTAACGAAACACGTATCTGGCACAATCACTCAGAACCTTAACAAAATAAAAAGGAATTCTTGTCCCTGACGTAATTTAAAAGACTGTCTCATTGTTTAGATGAACTACCACTGTCCATTTCAGACATATTTATATGCTGCTTTCTAGGTGAGGAAGGTAACCTCAACAAAGTACCTTATGTGAGACCACTCAACCCACCTCCCAACAGTATTTTCCCACTTGAAAAAAAAGTAAAATAAGGAAGCTCTGCATACAGCAGCAACATTACATTATTGCCACCCATTGTTCACTTGAACTCAATAAAAGGGTATTATAATCACCATACAGATGAGAGTAAGAGCACTCACTCTGTATACTTCATGGAAGATAATCAAAAACTTAGGGTCCACCCTGCAGAAGTGGAAGCACCGCCGCGACGAACAGCTCCAGGTTCCTCACAATCAGAAATGGGTAGTTCGGCAGGGCGGCAGTACCATCCGCCATTGCGACATGCTATGCCAACAATACACTCAACACCACCTAAAAGAGGCTGCTTTTGCAATTGCATATGCTGGATACTAAGCTTGCTTGTCCTCCTGGTCATTATATTGGCAGCAACTGCAGGAATTCTTTACCTAGTCTTCAAGCCAAAACTTCCAAGTTATTCAATTGACAGCCTGATGGTAAGTGATCTAAGGCTTAATTTTGACATGACCTTGTATGCAAAGTTTGATGTGAAGATCACAGCAAACAACCCAAATAAGAAGATTGGTATTTACTATGAGGAAGGAGGAAGGTTGCGTGTGTGGTACACAAACACTGAGCTTTGTGAAGGGTCACTGCCCCAGTTCTACCAAGGTCATCAAAACAAAACAGTGCTCAATGTATCCTTGACTGGCCAAGTGCAGTCTGGAAGCACCTTAATGAAGGCACTGCAGGAACAACAACAGACCGGACGCATTCCATTGGATCTGAAGATTCATGCACCAGTGGCCATCAAACTTGGGATGTTGAAGCTGAGGAAGGTTAGAATCTTGGGCGAGTGCCTGTTGGTGGTAGATAGCTTATCATCTAATAATCAGATAAGCATCAAGGCTAGCAACTGTAAATTCAAGCTGAAACCTTAATTCCATGATGGATCCTTTTAGATGCAGAATCTCATGTCACTTTTTTGAGGGATTGGAAGATTTATTCTTTACTAAATAATAAACTGCTATAGTTGCAGAATTGCAGTGCCTCACAATATTTTTTTATTATTATTTGCCTCTAATCTAACATAGCATTAGCCCCGAGGCAAATTTCTACTTACTCTGAACACTTGGGTTAAGCTTAAGCTTTTATTATCTTAATCCTTATGTATTGGTTAGAATAATCTTTAATATGTGAACTTTATCCATGTCCTACAAACAAAAAATACTAAAGCCAATACATTAAACACTGAGAAGTACATTTCACCAGAAATCTGTTTCAAAAGAGCCATTAGATAATGGTTTCTCAAAGTAAAATGCAGGGAATGAGTTGGGAAAAGGATATTTTTGGAAGTTTCTTTTCTGATTGTTCATCTTTTACAAAGTATCAAGAATGGAGAGGAGGGATTGAATTAGACCGGGCTGCTTACTGAATCAAACATGAAGATTCCATTTGCCAAGTTGCACTTACAATGACAATGCAAAGGCTCTAAGGTAAAAAATATATGATGATTGAAGCAACAAATGCAAAATGTTCTAGCCCATATGATTGACTCTTCAAGACATACATTCTCATTCCAATAAATGTTTTAAGGTGAAATATCAAAGTTGCCAGTTCATGAAAAGTTCATAATTAGCAAACCCAATCCAAGGTTAGTTTTGTTAAACAAAATTAAAAGTGCTATGGAAGAAAATGAAAGTCCAAATAATATTTTATCTCTTCATCTCGAGTAATAAGACAAAATATTGTGAGGCCCTGGTTAAGTGTCTCATTGATGACACCCACTATTTATGTTTACATGGAGATAAATATATCCATTGACAAATCAATTATTTAATATAGCCATCTTGCATTGGGACTATAATAATTTAATGAATAATATCCAAAAATAAAGAAATGCTTAAAAATCATCTGTACAAGGATCCTGGTACATAATCAGAAACATGTAGTTATTATACATGGAATAATGATCATCTTCCACAAATTGCTATTACACCTTCATTCAACTAAGCAGACTCAAAACACCCCAAGCTTGGATTTGCTTATAGACTTTTAATTAAAAAATGGATTCTATTACCTGATTTTGTTGTGGGTGAATGAATGCCTCACGACTTGTCATGAATGTATGTAACTAATCACCAGTTAAGGCCCTTGGTCTATGTTCAATGGTAGAAAGGGACATCCCTGTCTGTGAAACTGCTCTGACAAATGCCATATTTGCGGTTAAAGTTGGAGCATGCCAATGATCACCAGTGCCAAAGACAACCTTGTTTTTCAATGCCAGCTTCCTAGTTGTTGGGAGGCCCATCATGCGTTCTGAAGGAGTATCAGGAACAACCCTGAGGTAATCATCCAGCTTGTTAGTGCAAAATATTGAAAATACAATTTTAGGTAGTGGCAAAAAAAAAACCACTCCCCGTTAAACCCAACTATGGAGTGTGGGGTGGAGGAAATCCTTGTACGCAGGCTTACCCTTACATAATTGCAAAGAGGCTATTTCCTGGATTCGAATCCATGACCTTTCAGTCAAGAAAGAAAGGAAAAAAAAAAGGGGGGGGGGGGGAGGGGGGGATGTCAACTGTGAACAATATAACCACAAGATTATGTGGAAAAAATCATTAAATGAAACTACGTAAGTTTAGCAAAGCATCCTCCAATTGATTTCCTAAAAGTGATTATTTAACAAAGTTAACAAACTAATACTGCCAAAACAATTTTCCTTTGCCGTTTCTTCTTCTTTTTTATCTTTTAGCAGATAAACCTAAGTGGTTCAAACAGAAGATAGAATGGCTCATTAAACTCACCTGAGGCAATTTATTAACTTTTCAGCTCTCAGTTTCTCATTGGGCCCTCCACACATCAATACCAACTCCTTAAATTCAGTAAGAACACTGTCACAAATTATGCCATTCTTCCCACATAGGGTTCTACAAAATTCCATGTGGATTGGGTTTTGAATTTCAGACATTATCTAGCACAAAAATTGAGGAAAGCTTTAGTCAATTCACTCAATGCAGATAAAAACCAGAATAATTTATGGGAAAAACACTCTCATGTTGCACGAGAAGTGTTTTCTCATGTTGCAACCCTTCGATTTGTGCAAAGTTTTTTTTTTTTTTAATAAGTATGTGGCCCAGCACTACTTAAGTCACAACATGAGAAACAATTCTCATGCAACATTAGAAAATCAAAGCCCATAATTTATAACAGATGATGCAAAATACATATGAAAATAGTACGAAAGAAAAAGAAACAATCCAAATTCCCAATGCTAAACTAAGAATCAAACTGCTACTATCATCATTTAAAAACTAGATTATTGGGTCCTTCCAATTTTGAATGTTTTGATGTTTAAGTTAAATGATTCTGTAAATCATGATAAAATAATGGTTCTTCAATGAATATTTCACCACCAAATAGGAGTAAGCATGCAAAAGGTCAAAAACACAAAGTAGGTGGCAAAAATCTCGATAAGATAACTCACTTGACCAACCACAAAGTCAACGTTTCCCTTAAACCGCTGCCTCAGTTCACCCTCTGGAGTGGCCAAAAGTTTTTTTGTTCCACCATTACTAATTCCTGATACAAGAGCTATCAAAGCTGTTGTATCAAAATTTACCAGATCACTCTCACCTAAAAGATTCCCAGGCTCATTGGATTCAGAATTTTTATTGTCCAAGGAGCATACTTTCATTCCCATAACAATGGAAAAGAATGTATCACCCTGTTAGATGGTTATAGCTTATTAGCTTGTATGCATAGCAGCGGTTATAGCTTATTAGCTTGTATGCATAGCAGCTGATTGCTGCTCTCTTTTCTTTTCTGTTAGTTGTTCAAAGTTTGTTAGGATTGCTGACTCATCTATGAGTCAGCTTTATGCTCTATATATAGAGCTTGTACTCTCTCTCTTATTTTAATTCATTCAATCGAAACTCAGTTTATAGTTTCCTTTCTTTCTCTCTGTTTTGCTTTTCCTTTGCTTTCGGTTTCAATCCTTCTTCTTCGATGAAGGAATTCTTTCACACCCAACTTTGTTTCGACATTCTCTTGTGAAGGCTGCAGTGGAGTTTCAACTTTATCTACTGAAAGCTCAAGTTTAGAAGAGTCCCCACTTTTCTCCACACTTGAACCTTGAACATTGAATCCTGAATTAGGAACCACAACCTTGCTATCAGCAGGGTTGATTTCAAGGACACATGTATCTCTATATGACCTTGCAATAACATTTACCCAGTCACCATCTGTTTCTTCCAACATGTCAGAACTAAAAACTGAAAACTCCAACTGGATTTCAGTTGCCCCAAACTCATCTTGAAGTTTCTTGTAAACATGGTTTGCAAGTCCACTGGCAAAGAAAAGAATAACTGAGGAAGGTCTCAAGGTTAAGTTAGATTGGGCAGCAGCAAGGACTTCTTGAATGCGTAGTTTTAAACCCTTACTTCTATGGCTTCTATTCCAAGAAATGTACTTTGGGTTTCTATCAGAAACTATAATCCAAACTGGCTTCCTGTTGAGGGTACACACTACATCAACATGGATGTCTTTAAGAGAAGAACCGCGTCTCTCCTCATTTCTAACTGAAGGTGAGAGTGGGATTGACTTGCAAACTCGAGAAACTCCACTTATGAAAGGCTGCTGGAGAATATGTACAACTGTTTCAAGGTGCCCAATGTTGACACTGTCATCACATAGAAATACTCATCATAAATTATGAAGTAATTAAGAAAGCATCAATAGTTAAGTCTGACCAAGAGGACTTATATTAAGGACAAAAACATGATCCAAACACAATAAGACACACATCTTTGCTCTTTTCTATTTAAGATAAAATTTACGCGTAAGATAAAATTTACATCACAATAACTCTACGCATAAGATAAAATTTCCCGAGAAATATTCAAATTACATTTAAAAAAAAAAAAATTATTACACTTCACTCTTTTAAGAGACTAAAACATGCTATATTTTAATCTATATAATATAAATGAGCATTTATGTAAAATCCATCAATGTGTTCATGTAGACTCGGATTAGGGTGGATATACACCAATCAAAACACAAACACATATCTATAAGGAAGCATCAATTTACACCAGACTAAGATTTAACATTCTTACACCAATCAATTCAAAAGTTGAATTATAAATATTATATCTTGATTATTTGTGTCAAATCTTGTAAAAATCAAACAACAATAGCAAGATAATCAAAAGCTTCTTATTTTCATATATTTCAAAAGTACATATCACATTAACCTTGATAAATGTATGAACGAAATGTTAAATAATTTTAGATTAATGTGATATTTTATAAATACTATCCACGTGAAAGAAACTTTCAAATTTCAATATAACCGTAGATTTCCAGACAAAATTATCAAGTAAAAGTTATTCAATCTATTTAAAAGTAATTTTTAAGGTACACTAGTGTCAATTTACATGAACATAATTCAAAATTAATTCAAGATGAATGAAACATGAACAACCTGAGGGGTGCAGAAGAAGAGGAAGAGGAAGAGGGTTGAGAGAGGAAAGCAAGCTCTGCACGTGCCAATTTGAGGAGGGTTCGCCTGCAGGAATCAGTGATGTTGGTGGAAGATGGCAACTGCTGAATAGCATCAACCACGCACCTGCACCTATGCTTCGCCACTTCCATTCTTCTATTCTGTTTCAAAAGCAATCAACTTTATACTTTAATTACAGACCCATCTTCTACAATTCTCAATTTCTCGTTCCGCTTCTCCGATTATTCCTACTCCAAACAGGACCCCTTTCTAAAACCCTAGTACCTTCTAGTTTCCATTTTTTTTACCTCTGTATTGTCACTTTAATTTATTGTTCCTGCATTGCATACCGATTTGACATTTGGTATGGGAAATATGTTCTTTTTATCGAACACAAAAAATATTGTTGGAGATTTGGTAGGAATTTTATTATGCCAGTTAAGTTACGAAAAAAGCATTTGGTTGATGAAAAATATTGATGGGGATATGAATCAATATTATAAATGGGTTTTATAAATGAGAATTGAAATCATGTCGTAGAAATAAAAAGCATGTGAGATTCATGTGTAAGAAAAAATTATATGTAGGACCCATGTCTGCACAAAAATCGAAGAGTGTGTAGGAAAAATTGAATTCTCATGTTAAATGAAAATTATAAAACCCTATCAAAATACCCGGATATAATTCAAGGGTAAATTATGTATCATTTTAAAGTATGTAAAGTTGTGTTATTTTAAGAAAGAGGAAGAAATAGATAAAGGAGGAGACGGTTGACAAAAAAAAAAAAGGTGTGGTCCCTTCTTTATGAAAGTGAAAGGATATAAGTTGTATCGTTAAAAAGATAAATACTTTTCCATAAGGGTATTTTTATCTCCAAAGGTTATATTAAGAATCTGAGAGAATGGAAAAAAAATACCATATCCTAGGTGGAATAATTTTTTAACTTTGTATTTTTTAAAAATAAAATACCGGAAAAAAATTACTGAGATTTTATTCACATTCCGTATACTAAACATGATAAATAAATATGGGTTTTATTTTTCTTATGTTGCATGATACAAGTTGTCTCATGCAACACATAAAAAGTGGGTGGAACCCACTTTTTTATTTTCTCTCTCTTCCTTTTTAGTGGGTCCCACCCACTTTTTGTGTGTTACAACCAACCCAATAAATATTTCCCACTTCACTTTCTCATCTTTCCAACTAAAATATCCATACCAAAGACTTAAAAGTTCAAACAAAATTTTATGGGATAATTCAACAAGGTTAATATCTTGGGGGCTTTTTTACTTCTTCTTTTTTTGGTAAACTTTTTACTACAATATTGATATCTTTTTTATTTTATTTAGGATTACCTAACTTTATTTTTTAAAAAAAATAGAAATATAATGTTATAGAAAAATATATAGATTATATTATAGAGATAGAGATTATGAGATCCACATTTTTTTATTTTTTATTTTGGTTTTTGAAAACAAGTGTGGGTCTCACAATTTCTATCTCTATAATATAACCTAATCACTTTCCTACAAAATTATACTTCTTTTCCCTATTTTTTATCTTATATTTTGGAAAATTGTTGTAAGCCACTAAGCAAGGCCTTTTTTATGTAGAAGAAAAAATAAAATAAAAAAGGCAATTTTAATCTTGCGTTCAAGTCAAATTGAAACCGCAACAAACATGTGTCGTCAAATTGAAAATGATTGTATATACATGGATAAAATTGAAACCAAAAAAAAAGTTCATATACAAACTAGATTAAAAATGAACTCATGTATTAACCAAAAATATATTTTATTCTTTATTCATTCATAAATCGTTTGGTTAATTCGTAGTAATCAACAATCCCTGACTTGGTGTGGGGTGCGTATAGTCTATGTAGCACCGATACTGACACGGGACACGTGACATGACACGACACGACACTCCGACATGTTAATTCTAAAAAATATTAGATTTCGACACGTTAGGACACGTTTTGATATTAAATAATATTTTTAATTTATGTGGTATATATTATATTTAATATTCAATATTTTAATAAAAAAATGAATCTAAACTTATCATATTCATAAATTTTGCAAAAAAACATAAAATATCCCTAACATTTATATTAAACTCCTTAAAATAGTAATCGTAATCCAACGAATCTAATAGTTGGAACTAAAAACTTAACGCAATGTAACCTTTAAACTTTTTTTTGAATTTCTATAATGTGTGTTGGAGTGTCGGGAAGTGTCGGAGTGTCCGAGAGTGTCGGGAAGTGTCGGACACGACACGTCAGGGTGTTTGAAGTGTCGGTGCTTCATAGCGTATAGTATAGTGGTGTGTGTTCAATTCCCATATAATACAAAAAAAAAATAAAAAAAATCCTTGACTTGGAAAGTATTGTCGAACATTTACAATTATTTTCTTAACAACTTCTTTATAAATATAATTCGGTGAAGTGTGTATTTTTTATTTTTTATATTTAAGTTGGTTTAATCCGATTCGGATATTTCACGAAGGAAGAAATAACTGGAAACAAGAAACTTCATTGAATATTCTAGAAAACAATATGAAGATTACAAGTGTCTTTCTACATGCAAAAGCAAGCACTTATAGTGCTGCCATCTATAATGCACAGACACGAACACGGGACACGACACGACACGCCGACACGTTAATTCTAAAAAATGTCATATTTGGACACGTTAGAACACATTTTGATATTAAATAAAAATTTTAATATATATAATATAATTTATATTTAATACATATAAGAGTCCATGATAAGTCATATAACTAATCAAATATTTAAATTTCATAATATAAATAAAAATAAAAATATTTTTTTGTACTTTGTTAATTTTTCATATCATATTTCATAACAAAAAAAAATTAATTTATAAATTATTTTTTTATTTAGTTAATAAGATAAAATTAAGATTTAAAAAAAAATGTCCCAGCGTGTCCGAAACGTCTCCCAGCGTGTCCGAACGTTGACCGCGTGTTAGAAAAGGTTGATTGCGTGTCCGAAAAACGTGTCGGAGAGTTGACCACGTGTCGGACGCGTGTCTGAGCGTGTCGGAGCGTGTCCGTGTCGGACACGTGTCTGACACGTAAATTTTGGAAAAATAGCCGAGTCCGTGCTAGGTAGGCTGCCACAAACGAAGATGAAACAGAAAATAACAAACCCACGTGATGTCACAAACCCACGTGGCTTCTAACAAACGCAACATACTCAGAGTAACAACCAAACAAACAAAAACTATAATAGATGATATATACAGAAGAAAAACCATATAACTTAACACCCCCCCTCAAGTTGGGAGATGTATATCTCGAAAACCCAACTTGTCCATGAATTTGTGAAAGAAAATCGGATGTAAAGCTTTGGTGAAAACATCTGCGATTTGGTGAGAAGACTGTATAGGCATCAAACGAAGTATTCCTTGGGAAATTTTCTCTCTTGTGACATGACAATCGAGCTATGTGTTTGCTCCGTTCATGGAAGGTTGGATTATGAGCTAAGTGCTCAGCAGCTTGATTGTCACAATACACCAACGCTGGAACTGTTGTGGAAGCATGAAGATCATGAAGCATGTAAGTAAGCCATTGCAGCTCACAAGTAAGAGTAACTAATGCTCTATATTCAGCTTCTGCTGATCTGCTGACTGTGGTTTGCTTCTTTGATTTCCATGATATCAAAGATGAACCAAGAAACACACAGAAACCTGTGGTAGATAGGCGAGTATCTGGGCATGTAGCCCAATCAGAATCAACAAAACCTGAGAGTGTGAGAGAATTGGTGGAAGGGAAAAATAAACCCTTGGCTGGTGCCCTTTTGAGATATCTGAGAACTCGACATGCTGCGTTGAAATGTACTGTCATTGGCCGCGAGATATACTGACTAAGTTGTTGAATGGCAAAAGATATGTCAGGTCTAGTGTTTGCTAGGTACAATAATCGACCAACTAGTCGTCTGTATTCTGCTGGGTCACTATAAGGTTCACCTTGATCTTGACATAGTCTTAAAGTGGGTTCCATAGGAGTGGAAACAGATTTTTCTCCAACAAGTCCAGCATCTGAAAGTAATTCCAAAACATACTTTTGTTGATTAACAACTATGCCATGAGAACAACGAGCTATTTCTAGCCCAAAAAAAAACTTTAAGGGACCAAGGTCCTTAATATGAAATAGTTTATCCAAATGTGCCTTGACAGATTTAATCTCATCCATATTGTTCCCAGTAAGCACCATGTCATCGACATATACAAGAAGAGCAGTAAAAGAATTTGCACCAGCTTTGATAAACAGTGAATGATCAGCTAAAGATTGAGTGTAACCAAGGCTGAGCAATTCTGTAGTAAGGCGAACATTCCACTGTCTACTTGCCTGTTTAAGGCCATAAAGTGACTTTTGTAGCTTGCAAACTTGGTTTGGATGAGGAGAAGAGACTCCTTCAGGAACAGACATGTATACCTCTTCCAAGAGATCACCATGGAGGAAGGCATTGTTGATGTCTAGTTGCTCCAAATGATATCCACGAGCTGCAGCAATTGCCAAGAGAAGCCTGATTGTTGTTAGCTGTGCAACTAGAGAAAAAGTTTCAAAATAATCCACTCCTTCCATCTGATTATATCCTTTTGCCACAAGACGTGCTTTATATCTTGCAATGGAACCATCGGGGTTATGTTTGACTTTATAAACCCATTTGGAACCTATTAGTCTTTTCCCAGAAGGCAAGTCAACAAATATCCAGGTTTGATTCCTGTTTAATGCCTCTATTTCTTCGTTCATAGCAGCTGTCCACTCACTGGATTGAGTTGCTTGTTTATATGTTCGTGGTTCAACAAAAGAACTTATGTTATGGCAAAAAGAGGAGTAGGCAAGGGAAACTTTAGTATAAGAAACAACATAGGATATAGGATAATTGCATTTATTTGAAGAAATTTGAGTAGTAAGTAAATTGTTGCAGACAAAATCATTCAGATGCTTTGGTTGTGTTCTCACCCTTGTAGAACGACATGGAAAATATGAGTGGTGGTCTGTAGTGGTATTGGATTGATCATGTGAGACTTGCATTTCTGATGCTTGTTGAGAATTTAGCAAATCAGTTGGCAAAATATGAAGTTCATTAAGGGATTCCTCCTGATGAGACAAAGGAGTAATGTTGAATCCAATAGCCGATGATTGTGAGTCACATGAGTCTACAGACTGAGGTGGATCAGGCATGTCATAAGAAACAGATGATTCAACTGAAAACGGCCAGTGTTGATCCAATGTAGTTGATTTCTCCTCAGAAAAAGGGAACACATTCTCATATAAGATCACATTGCATGATATAAAAATCTCTCTTGACAGTAGATCATATAACATATAACCCTTGACTCCTTTATGGCCAAGATGTATGCACTTTCTGGCCCGTGCATCGAAATTTAGTCGAGCATTAGCTATAGTTGAAGCATATGCTAAGCACCCAAATGTCTTCAAATGCACCAAAATTGGTGGTTTATTGTGCAACAATTCATAAGGAGACTTATTGTTCAGTGTAGGAGAATTAAGTCGATTTATAATATGAATGACATGTTGTATAAAATATGACCATAAGTTGATAGGTATGTTGCTTTGAAAAAGAAGAGCCCTTGCAACATTAAGTATATGCTGATGTTTCCTCTCTACAGTCCCATTCTGTTGGGGTGTCTCAATGCAAGAGGTTTGATGCAAGATACCCTTTGTAGCAAAGTATTCATGCATTAGAAACTCTTTCTCATTATCACTCCGAATAACCTTGATAGTAGTACTGAATTGATTTTCAATTAGTGTGACAAAATCATGAATATGCTTTCTAGTTTCAGCCTTGGATTTCATGAGTATGCCCCAAGTGAAACGTGTACAATCATCTACTATTGTCAGAAGAAAACGAAAACCATGAATAGAAGGAATTGAATATGGGCCCCATATATCAACATGAATCAAATCAAATGCTGAATTTGAAACAGTAAGACTATTATTAAAAGGCAACTTTCTCTGTTTAGCCATATGGAATACATCACATGGGGAACACTGTCCCAAACGAAAGTGCCATATATCAGTGGCCTTTGATGTTGCTATACAACTTCTGTAGTGTGTAGTGTCAAAGCTTGAAGTTTTATTTTGCTGAATTTCTGACTTGTTGTATTGTTGAAGGAGTGTATATAAGCCTCCCTTTAATTCAGCAGAACCAATCATTAGCAATGATGGGATTTGTTGAAAGATACATCTCTGAGGCTGAAATATCACATTGCATTTGGAATCATGAACCAGTTTGTTGATTGAGATGAGATTTACTTTAAACTCTTTAACATATAACACATTCTTCAATGTCAGAAATTTGGAAAGAGTCACAGTCCCAGAATGAGTAGAAATTACCTTACTTCCATTAGGCAGAGATATAGCAATTGGCTCAATAATTCGAATACTAGATAAATTGTCAAATAAGAAAGTGATATGATCAGTTGCCCCTGTATCTAAAATCCATTGAGTTTCAAAGTTACCTGAGGAAGAATTAACAGCTTCCACATTGAGAGCCTTGGCCTCCACCATGTTACTCACATGAGAAGATCCATTCTACATTGAATGTTGTATCATATTGAATATGGCTTGATACTGATCTTTCAAAAATCCATCTTTCACCTGACTATGTGAATCTGGAAACTTAACAACTTGATCTCCATCTGTTCCTGTAGCCATATTTGCCTTGGATAGTGGACTCATTTGTTTGAAGTCTTGTGGATATCCATGCTTTTCAAAGCATGTTTCTACAGTGTGTCCTGTTCGACCACAATATGTGCACAATCTGGTAACACCAGTTCTCCCTCGACCACCAGTATATGCACGACCTCTACCACGTGACTGAAAAACCTGAGTACGTCCCCTTCCATGATTCTGATCTGAGGAGTTGTAAAAAGTTTTTGAGGCTTCAAGACTATGCATGCTTCCTTCAATCTGCAACTGTCTTTCCTGTTGCATTATTAGCGAAAAAATACGATTAACTGATGGCAATGGTTCCATCAACATGATTTGTGACCTCACATGACTGAAATGGTCACTAAGTCCCTTCAAAAACCGAATTGAATAATCCCTATCTCGAACACTTTTCACTTCTGAAGCAATTTTACAACAAGGCTTAATGCATCTGCATGTTGGTGTTAGCTGTAATGCCTCCAACTCATCCCAAAGAATCTTAAGCTGTGTATAGTAATTGGAGGCACTGCTATCTCCTTGACGCAGCCTATAGATCTCATCCTGCAGATCTGAAATTCTAAAAATATCAGATTGTGAGAACCTCTCTTTCAAGTCATTCCACACATCAACAACACGATCCATCCACATAATCGATTGAGAAATCGAAGGTATTATTGAACGGTGCAACCATGACAAAACCATGGTGTTACACCTCTCCCAAGCCGCATAAAGAGGATCTGATTCATCAGGAATCGAAACAACGCCATTGACAAAAGAAAAATTTTCTTCGGCACAAGAGACATCTCCATGGCTCTAGCCCAGCCATGGTAATTTTTCCCATCCATTAATGAAGATACCAACACTAATGAAGGACTCTCGTTCGCATATAAGAAATATACACTTCCTGGATCGGAAGGATCATGTATGTTTGATGAAGAAGATGCAGTAACTGGAATTGATCTGTTTTCATTTTCTGGATCTAGCACGGAGCTCAGATTCGCCATTGCAATACAAAAAATGAAATTCGACCTATCTACAACAAGTAAAATAGAAACGAAAAAGGAAATTGTGAACCTTAATCGAAAGACGACGATGAAGGCGAATATCAGAGCTCCGTGAAGAGCTCTGATACCATTTGACGAAGGAAGAAATAACTGGAAACAAGAAACTTCATTGAGTACTCCAGAAAACAATATGAAGATTACAAGTGTCTTTCTACATGCAAAAGCAAGCACTTATAGTGCTGCCACAAACGAAGATGAAACAGAAAATAACAAACCCACGTGGCTTCTAACAAACTCAACAGACTCAGAGTAACAACCAAACAAACAAAAACTATAATAGATCATATATATAGAAGAAAAACCATATAACTTAACAGGATACCATCGTGTAATGTGTTTTTATTTTCTATATGTAGTCAGAAGCTTGATGTATATGATAGTGTACATAAGCCCTAACTAACCGTATGTTTGTTAGATTGTTAAGCCGATTTCTATCAAATCCTGGCAAAAAAAAAAACACGAGAAGTAATAAATTGAATCTTCAAGTACTTTAGGAAACGTAAAGTCTATGTCTTTGCGTTAGAGAAAGTATGGCAAACAATCAATTCAATTCAAAAGTTTAAGTTGGTAGGTAAGGCTATATTAATAGTTTTATATTTTTCTAATATGCTCTTTCACGTAAGAGTTCAATAAACTTGAAGGGTGAGCAATACATAAATAGGAGCGGTGATGATCGAACTCATGACATCGATGCTCTGATATCATATAAAGAATCAATTCAATCCAAAAACTTAAGCTATTGAGTGAGACTATATTATGCTTTTATATTTCTCTAACATACTGATTTAGGGGGAGACGATGATTCCAAGAAGTCAACGACGAGCTACCTGATGAATTTGCAGTTGTTTCCGGGCAATCAAAACTACAAAAATGTGTTGCACTCTCCATGATCAAGGCCGAGTATAAAGCTGCGAATAAAGCTTGCAAGGAGATAATGTCAAACAAGATAAGTACAAGCTTATAATGACCCTAGCCTGTAATTAAATGAATTAAAGTCACCTTTGATGAAAAAGAGTAAAAATGATAGTGTTGGGATAAAAATGGGGGTAAGCAAAATTACCCAAAAAGTGAAAATAAAATTATAAATATTACCACAAAAATATTTTGAACTAATGTGAAAAGTTAGAAATAAAGTTTAGTGAGCAGGATAGATACATTTATACCCATGGGGTCAAGCACCCTCACTTAAGTTAGCCAATGTTCATTCTTCTTCTTTGAAAACAAACGCAGCCACTTGGAGAGAAAAGAGAGATTTTGAGTGAAATCTTTCAAAATTCATAAGTTGAGCTAGACACAATGAAATCGAATGATTCCAAAGCCAAAGTTGCTTGGAATTTCATCCTCGACAAGTCTATAACAGCATTTTCGAGTGGGATTCACTGTAGAGGAGTTATTCTTCCCCTAAGATTTCGTGTTTCATGGAAAAAGATGGGTTTTGATGGAGCTTGAGGCCACGAGAGCTTGAAGTAAGCTTTCCCCTCCATCCTTAGGTATATTATGGTAATGAATCACATCTCTTTTCTTGTTTTCCTAAAGAAATGCAAAATCTAGGTTTTTGGATGAATGGTGATCCAAAAATAGGAGTTTTGGAGGAGATGTTGATGTGTTGTCTTATTGTTTCTTTGATGTTTGTGTCAATAGTTGATGAGGATCCATTGGAGTTGCCATTGGATTGAGAAACCTAATTTTTCTCTAAACTTTCAAAGAGGGTAAGTGATTAATGTTGAGATAATGAATGACATAGTATGTTTGAGTAGTTTGTCTAACCATGGACTTAATTATTGTGTGTGTATTAAATGATGAACACATCTCTTACCTTAACCATATATAGGTTGGCTTTGTGTGATTTAGAGGTTGTGTTATTGAGAAAGCAAAGGACATTACATAAGATAGGGAAACCTTAAGAAAACAATACGGGTCCTTGTTCAATGAGTTAAAGCACCGATTAAGTGAATAAACAAGAGAATCATATGATGAATGTGATAGATTAGTTATGTACTAATTGTCTTCACATCTTGGAACTAAGTTGTGACCTTGTTAGAGATCGTGATTGTGACTTTGTTGACACGAGATTTGTTGGAGGATATTACTTGTCAGGTAAGCTTTTGGTCCTTGGGGTTAATCCCCCGTTTGTTCCACCAAACTCCAAGGGAGGGTGATTCTTTTATATGGTATGTGGATATGAACTGTTATATTGTGCATGTATATGTATGTATGTTTGTGTGCCACACAATAGGAGTTACCTTGTGTGTGAAGCATAAGAAGAGTTACCTTATACGTAGTACAAGATGAGTTACCCTGTATGTGTATATTGCAAGATGAGTTATCTTGCATAATGCATACATGTTTTATTCTCTGGCCAACAAGATTTATTATCTGCACACTATATTGATATACATATTCTCATGCATGAATGAATTTTATAATGTTGTTATACTAGAAGTGAGCTTAGGAATGGAGGAGCCCTCCAAGGGTCCCTAACTTGCTGAGGTAATTATATTATCTTATCTCACATTATGGGGATTACCATTTCAGGTACAGGAGCTGTTGGTGCTGAAGCATCGCGTGGCAAGAGGCCCGGGGAGAGATATTACCTGACCTAATAGTCAGGATTAGTTTGCTATTTTGACATGTTATTATTTTGAGTTGTATATGTCATCTCATTCTTTTTGGAGAGCATAGGGCATGTCTATTCCATATTGGTAGTTTGTATATGTCATAAGTGATGTTCACCCATGTCTGTTACTTATTTAATTGCATCTCTTTTATTTATTTGATGTAATTATATAAGTAACATCATGGACATTATTTTAATACCCGATAGTTATGAAATAGCCTAGGCCATGGATGGTTGGGAAATATGTTTTATCTATGTTGTGGCATGATTGAGATATGTTTAAATTGTTAATCAGGTGGAAGTTATCATGGTGGGAAATGTCCCTAGTGATCCAAAATACAGACGAAATGTCGTCAGTTTTATTTTGGTCATGGAAGTGATAAAGTTTGCAATACATAAGGAAAAAGAAAAAGTTAACCAATTAGCTTTCGCATTTGTTAAGTTAATCTTTGTTGCGCTAAGTATCATATGAACATTAATTAACCGGCTACATACGGGGCGTTACAAAGCTGAAGTGTGACAATAACACACAATTCACTTAACAAAGAACCCAACATATCATTCCTGCACAAAACACATTGACGTAAGGTATCACTAGATCTAGGATATGTTATATGTTATATAAAAAGCTTGAACTTGTCAAAGTGCACACCAACATGAATTGGCCTGACATGATGACGAAGATGGTGTTAGCAACGAAGTTTGAATATTGTTGCATGGGTGCCAAGCTATCAAACGTAACACATTGTAGTAGAAAATGGGAGATTTGTTGGGGTGTCACTCATTCAATGCTCGGTGGCTGAGCATGCAATGCAGTTATTGGTACAAGATTCAATGTCAACAACCACCCTAATAAATGCAACAACCCCATTAATAAAGAAGTCTAAGAGGCATTCCCTTTTATGGATTAACATAATTTGTGTTGGGTTAGACCCTAGAATATAGCTAGCTTGTGAGAGTTTTCCTCTAATTTTTTTTTTTTAAGAGAGTGACATTTTCATAGATAAACTATGCATATCATTATTGTTTGAGCAGTTTGAAAATGTACATTAATTTAATATAACTAGTGAAACTTTCATTGTAATCCTACTATCCACATATATTGTGCAAGATTTTGTTGGACTAGATTTCATGATTTTTACTTATATGCATTACATGAGCTTTCATATATTAAAAGTGTTGTGTTCCTTTCTTCATCTTTGTTTTCTCGCACTTTTTTCACTTCTGCGTATAGCGTTGACTTGTTGATAATAAGCCGACCTCCAAATGCATAAAGGGCTGATGATGACAACTTGACGACACATGAATGCCTCTGTAGTATAAAAGAGGGGATTAATATTTCTCATGTTATGCGAGATAATTTTATCTTATACAGTGGCGGAGCCACGTTGAAACTAGCGAGTGCCTTAACACTGGCTGGTTTTAAAATAATGAAGAGCTTTCTGGATGGAAGCTTGTTGTGGGTGACAATGGCAAAGCAACGTTGGCAGTGGCTGTCCTCATCTCCACCCTTATGCTCAACACAGGTGGTCGAAAGTGTTTGTTTGGTTGTTTTGAGTTTGGCAAATAAAGGAGAGGGGTGAGAAAATATGGAAAGGGGTAATGGAATTCACAAAGCAACAATAGTCCCTTCATGAGGATGTATCAATCTAGAAAACACCCTCGTATTTCTACTTCTTCTTCTTCAAGTCCCAGATAACTCCATTGAAAGAACCCAACAGAAAAAAAAAACTTTATTATAGCTAAAATGATAGCAGATCAATATGACCCATTTAGTGACAGAGAGTAAGAAGATAAAGCAGAAAAGGAGAGTGGGACAAATGAGCAATGGATATGTGAAAAGCACAAGACTTCGATTTGGGAGAAAAGAGGATGGGTGAGCAGAGGTCACATATGGCACTGCAATGTTTTCTTGGAATTTTGTCATTTTTTTGCTTTTTTTATTTTTTTATTTTTTAAAGCAATAAATAAAAATAAAAAATAATGAAGAAGAACATTTATAATTTTTTATGATTACCATTTTATGTATCAATTTTTTTTTGGCACTGCCTAATTTTTGCTTTTGACTCCGTCACTGATCTTATATACACATAAAATTGTGTGGAGCCAATGTGAGTCCATACAAAAAGAAAATAGAGAAAAAGAAAATATGGGTCATACACTTTTATGTGTGTGTAGAAAATAAAATTATCTTTTATAACTTGAAAAATACTAATCCATAAACAAATAATAATAGTACGCAGTGGTTATTAAAAAGTCTACATCTTTATTGAATATTTAATTAATATTATTGGAGTCGTATGCTAAGTAGTATCGTTTGGAGAATATTTTGATTGAAATATATAATTTAATCTTTAGGCCGTTTGATTTTGTTTTGGTTGTTCTTAATTTTTTTTTTGTAGAATAATTAATGAAATATGGGGCATAATATTGTAATAACCAATTAGTATTACTACTAATGTTAATACCAATCAATTTCACCGTTAGATCGATTATATTGATCTAATGGTTATATTTATTTCCAGTTTTATATGGTTATAGTTTTTCATATTTAATGTTTCACATTAAATATGGGAAATCATAATCATACAAATGTGAAAATAAATATGAAGTATTAAATATGGGGAATCATAACCATATAAAGATGAAAATAAATATAACTGTTGGATCAACATAATCAATTTAATGGTGAAATTGATTAGTAGTAACACTAATTGGTTGTTACAATATCCTTCCCCATGAAATATATGTTTTTTGTTTTGAAAATTAAAAATCAAAACACGAAACCAAAACAACTTAAACATATTTTCTAAATTTGATTCTAGAAACTAAAAAAGCAGTGATTACCAAAAAATAAAAAACAATTATAATTTTTAAAACTATTTTTACACAACAAGCATTGTCAAATAGATTTTTTTAATATCATCCAAAAAAAAACAGATTTTTTTAATTAAAAAACTTTTTTTGAAACATGCCAATGAACAGTTCCCCGAAAAATCCGTAAGTATTTTTCTTAAGTCAAATCAAATCAACAAAATCATGTGGAATGCTTGTTAGAAACAATCAACATCTTAATAAAATATTTAATTTCTTAATTTTATTAAAGTCATATGCTATGCGCTGCGGTTTGATTAATTGGGTACATACTTGCCAGGATTTCAAAATTTTCCTTTTCTTTTACACAAATATGAACGCTTCGGTAGTACTTCAAATCAATAGAAAAGATTAAAAAAAAAAAAAGAAAAAGCCACCTACCACCCCGCATAAACAATAAAGAGAATAACATTAAGAGCGTTGACGACATATTGTATAAGAATAATGAACTTGGTAGCTTCCACGTTGTTTCTGGCTACAACAAAGTAAACAGATGGTGGGAATGGCGCAACCAACACCTTCTTCTTCTTCTTCTGTTGCCTACACGTACAACTATGAATATGATGTGTTTCTTAGTTTCCGTGGTGAAGATACTCGAACTGGTTTTACGGGCAATCTTTATAGTGCTTTGAGTCAAAGGGGAGTCTTCACCTTCATAGATGATGATGGACTTCAAAAGGGGAAAGAGATTACACCTTCTTTACTCCATGCAATACAAAAGTCCAGGATGGCTATAGTTATTTTCTCTAAAAACTATGCATCCTCAACATTTTGTTTGAACGAACTTGTCCATATCCTTGAGTCTTATGCTAAACAAAAGATGTGGATTTGGCCAATTTTCTATGATGTTGATCCATCTGAAGTTCGACATCTAAGAGGGAGTTATGGAGAAGCATTGGCAAAGCACGAACGAAGAAGATTCAAGGATGAGAAAGAGAAGTTGCAACAATGGAGGTCAGCTAATTTGTCTGGTTCTCATTTTAAAGGGTAACACTTGTCTGTTTTTGCTTTCAATTCATTTATTATTTCATTTTTTGTTGACTTTTTTCCAATACTTATATCACATATCAACAAGAATACCACAATAAGGTTTTGTTTTGGAGTTTTGAGAGGAAAAGAAGAAAGGAGATTCAATGAGGAAGGAAATTCAAGGGGTTTTTTTTCTTTATTTGCTAGTTAAAAAAATGTTAAGAGAGAAAAAAATAGAGAGCTAATGATATATTTTTACCATTTTATATCATTTTTAAAATTAATATAATTATTATATTTTACAAATTAAATTAAATTTAAAATTTCTAACGAAATTATTTATGTACTTTTCACAATACTAAAAAAGATCATATTTTCGACGAAAAATTTACGTCGCAAACGACGAAAATTTTACGTTGCAAATGACGAAAATTTCATCACAAAATTATTTTTTCGTCGAAAAGTGACGGAAATTTTTATAAAAATAAATTTTCTATCGAAATTTTCGACGAAATTTAATTTTTGTCAAAAGATTTGATGAAAATAATTTCCTCCATCAAAAGTTTTAAACGAAAAAAGAATTCCATGAAAGATTTCGTTCAAATTGATGAAAATGTATTCTGACAAAAATTTTGACTTAAATTGTTTTGTCAAAAATTTTGAGAGAAATGTTTTATTCAAAATTTTCGACGAAATTTAGATTTTATAAAGAATTTTGACAAAATATTTTTTCCATCAAATTTTTTTATCAAAATATTTTTTGTCAAAAATTTACGGAAATATTTTCTGTTGAAATTTTTTGACAAAAATGTGTTCAGTTGAAGATTTTGATGGAAATATTTGTTTTATCAAAAAACTTGACAAAAATATTTTCTGTTGAAAATTTTCGATGAAAATGTGTTTTGTTAAAATTTTGACGGAGATTCTTTTTGTCAAAATGTTTAACGAAAATAGTTCTGTAGAAAACTTTCAATGGAATGTAAATTCTGTAACGAATTTTGATGAAATTTTTTTCCGTCAAAGATTTTCGATGGAAACTTTTTTGTTGAAAATTATGATGGAAATATTTTTCATCAAAAAATTTGATAAATATGTTTTTTTGTGAAATGTTTTGACGAAATTTAGATTACATAAAGAATTTTGACAAAAAAAATTTTCCGTCAAATTTTTTTACAAAAATGTTTCTATTCAGGAATTTTGATTGAAATATTTTTCATCAAAGATTTTTGCAGAAAATTTTGATGAAAATATTTTCCGTAAAAAATTTTGACGTGATTGTTTTACGTCGAAACTTTTCGATCGAAATGTGTTTTATCAAAATTTTGGATAAAAATATTTTCGTTGAAAGTTTTGACAGAACTTGGATTCTATCAATAATTTTTAATGGTTTTTTTTCGTAAAAAATTTATGTCAGTGGTTATGGCAAAATCTGGTTCCGTTTCTATTTTCGTCTTTAGTTTTGATTGACATTTTTTGATGTGTATGATTTTCATAAAAAATTTCATTACTATTTTTGATGAAATATTTTTCGTCGATAAACTCTATCGTTATTTGAGACTTTTTAATAATGACACATTTAAAAATGATCTACATTTATATAGTTTTCACATTTTAATGGTAACGGTAGATAAGTAATTTTTAATATTCCCCCCTCAAATCCCCAAAATTGGAGAAACTTTAATTTTAATATGAAGGAGGGTTTAGTAAAAATCCTCAATTTCTTTCCTCTTTTTTTTTAGCTCCAAATAAGGGAAGGACTTACTAAAACTCTCATTTTCCTCTTAAAACAAACTCCCAAATAAAGCCTAAAAGTCGACATGATAATTTTTTTGAATGCAACCCTAATTACTCGGGTAACATTAATCGCACTGAATTAGTTGTTAATTACATATAAGGAGGAAACTTTTGTTGTGACGATCCGAATTTGAGCCATGACCCGTGTAGACTAAGGTATTCCAAATATCCTTAACCTAGCAATCTTATCTTTCACAAATAACCCAAATAAAAAATAAAAGAAAATTTCAACATATTCATATCATAAATATTACTAAAATTTTGATAAAGTTTCTTTTATTTTTTTAACATCCCAAAATAAATCAAACATATCATATACAATATACATAACACCATCAATAACATTAACAACAAAATATATGATTTAGGCTTTAAAAAGTTAATGCAATCTAAAAAATATCATTAACAAATTTTCCATAGTTGCAGAATGTTTAGAGCTCCAAAACAAACCAAAGACCACCTATCCAAGGGAGGACCATCCAAATGAAAAAACAAGATGTACGACTCCACAACTTACTATTAAGTTGTCTGACGATTTAGATGAAAATAATAGGGGGGCAGGTTGAGTTCATGTAGTCTCTGGAGGGCATAATAATCACAATGAACAAGAAGGAGAAATAAAATGGACACAAATGGTTTTCTTTTTTATGCATATGAGTTATAAACGTATTAGGATAATCGAAGTAAATAATATGAATAAAATCAATAAAGAATGCATGTAAAAAGAAAACAAAATTCACAAAGTAATTAATGTGAAAGTCATTTACAAAACAAAATATAAAATAAAAATATTAATTTAATATTGTTAGGATCACCTATGAGAGAATTCACTTATTGATAGTCTCCTCTTCCTTAGGGTGGCCTTTTCCTCGGGGCAATTCCATGTAACGGTCAACCCATTTCTTTCTTAATTAAAGTCAAATCATAATATTTTATTGGGGCGGCTCCATCATGCTAATAGTCCTCTCTTCCAAAGGACGACATTTCCCTTAGGTAGTGTTTGGTTTATGGTTTTTGGAAATTTTCCTATGCAAATGAAGTAAGGATTTCAATTTGCACTTGTTTGGTTCAAGAGATTCACTCAAAATCCCCATCCATCCAATTTGCATTGCTTTTTCAATTTTTTCAATTTGCATGGCTTTCTGCACTGTTTAGAAAGACAAAAGGTAGGTGGTTTTATTTGGAAAGCAGGCTAAACCACTTTCTTCCAGACCATCATACCCTTCTTCCAGACCAACACAAGATTATGTGACTTTTCATCTTTGATAAACTCTATGAAGCCTTTCTGGGTTGATGGTAGCGGTGATAGTGAACCATTTTAATTTCTTGTCTAAAGCCACAATATTTGACACTTTTTACAATATAAGAATCAACAAGACAGAGAGGAAAAAAAATGAAGGAAAAAAAAAAGTTAGAAATGAGTGCAGCCCAAGTGTTTCGTAAGATGTTTTGCTTGTTGTGAGAGAAAAAGGGTGTGAGGTTGTGGAAGAAAGTGCTTTGCTTTGAGATGATTTAACTTGTTATTGATGGAAGAGTGAGCGAGAAAGGAAAGAATGAAGATGGAAGATGGAAGAAGCAAGAGAAAGTGCACTTGTGGAAGAACCTTGCTCTCAATAAAAATAAAACACAGATTACAAAAATAAAAATAAAAATAAAATGGGGTTATTTTCGTAAAAATAAATTTTTTTCCCATCTATATTTTACCTACACCCAAACATAGATTTTATAAAAGTTACCTAATTTTCCCATCAAAATTTTATTCAACCAAACAACTTTTATTACATTTTCCTATCAAACTCAAATTCCAACCATTTCCCCAGTAATCACATTTTCCTATTATTCATAAAATTTTCTCTTCAACCAAACGCCCCCTTAGGGTAGCTCTATCTAGCTAACATATAGCCCTCTCCTCCCATAATAAAGTATTCATATACCAATCTAGGTGCACCTAGAAGGTTAACTCCGCTGAGGACTATGAGATTTTATCATGAATTCCAAAAATATATATAACAATTTTAACAAAACCAACTTTTGGTTTGAATGAATCTATTTCCAATATTAAGTAAAATTATTGAATTTCATCCTTTTAACAAAATATCTCATATTCAATTTTCTATAACATATGAGAATAATTATTAATATCACAAATCATAAACATAATGCTATTATGTAAAAATATACATAACATGTAAATTTGGAATATGAGAATTTAACCAATCACGGTATAAAATATTAGTTTCCCCATACACATATTAAATAATGATTAAATAAATAATTTTGTAAAAAAGATATTAATGACAAAATATGCCATCATAATCATTATCCACTCATAGTTACGAGGAACCAATTAAAGCACTTCCAATGACTCCAAATAAATAAAGATGCTTTAGCCAAATCTAAGCACCAATTGATATTTTAACAATTGCTTAGAAATTAATTAAGGATAACTTAACAAATAGGTGGCAAGGATGTTAGAAACAAAACCTAGGTTTATGTTCAAAGCTCATAATACATTTACCTAAAGCAAACCTATGCAAAGATATATATATATATTTTCACCAAAAAAAAAAGATATAGATATTCTCATAAGATTGGATAATGGATTTACCTCAAAGAGTTCAAAAAGAGAAATTTTGATGGGTGCAACGGGTTGCACCTCTTTTTTCTTATAGCATCTTATTTCACTCCAAAAATCACCCTGAACAAGAGAAAAGAAATTGGTAGGTTTTAAAGTATCATCAAAGTTTCAAAAGGAAGCTAATAACTTAATAGAAAAAGAAGCAAATGGAAAAGAAAGATAAAAAGAATCGCAAGCATGAAACAAAGATGGGAGAAAATTCAAAAAAGGGGGATAAAATCTTGGGCTTTGACAAAATTATAAAATTGCCCTATGGATGTAAATGTGTTAGATGGCTTGTAAGGGGCCTACAATCTGGCTTGACTTGACTTGGATCATTTTAAAAATAGCTTTAGAAATAAGGCCACAAGCCTACTTTAAAATTTCTGGTCTCTAAGCCTCCAAGCCTAACTCATATTTTTTAATGAATTAATATCTCATTTTTTTAATAAAATTATATCATAATATCTTATGATTTTCAATTTTGATTTTTAATTTCTATTATGGACCTACGTAAGGCCCATACGCCTAAAAGGACCAATAAAAGGTAAACGCATGACAGTTTTGCAAGAATGCAATTAGGCTTATGGATTGTAAGGCCCAGAATTCCAATACCCTCAGGTAAACTCTATACATAAGGAGTAAAGCCTACATATATGATGTAATCTTTCTTTATAGACACTTCTACAATGATCTGCTATCTCAAGATATCTAATTCATAGATAACTAGAAAGAGTACCCGGTGCTACATTAATATACTAGTCTTTGGCAAGAATGCCATTTGTGGAGATCATTGAGAATCCAAATCCCACGACCACGTTGATGATCAATATAGACATCACCAGAAGTGGTCATCAATTTCCACCACTGCCACCAATTGGACTGCTGCAAGCATTAGATCTAGTGTTGCAGGAGCAATCAGCTGGTCAACCAAAATTGAACAATGAGATGGAAATGGATTATGATGCGGCCCATGTGAGTGAAAATGTATCAGAGTCAGTATCCACCCCTGCGATGAATCAGGATGCAGAATCAAACAGGATGCAGAATGCACCAGCAGAGAACGTGGATTAAGGTATAGATCAGGGCATAACTCAAATTGCTGTAAATGCATTGCTGCAACGTATGGAGGAGCTAGAAAATTATAATCGGTTGGAGAGGCAACAAGATGCGCAAAGGTTCTGAGACCTGGAGGCACGTTTACTTTATATGGGAAACTTGGATCAGGCAACAACTCAGATATTGAATGATATAAACAGGATAGCAGATCAACCTAACAGAGAAAACTGAGCTCGCAATGAAGAAAATACCGGAGCTGCACAGGAAAAAATCAGAAACACAGGAAAAAGGAGTAGGGATAGAAGCCGAGATGAAAGAGGCGAAGACCGCGGTAAAATGAATCAAGAGAGAGACGATGGGAGAATGAGAAATACTGGCATTAGGTGGCTGAAGCGATCCAAAAAACAAATGCTAGGCAGATAGCCCAGTCCATTGTATTGGCTGGCCGGGATGAAGTAGGCATTTATAGAAGAAAATATCGAAGAGGGCAGTATAATAATAGCCCTTTATCGACACAATAGTGGACGCGTCTTTCCCAAAAAATTTGAATTTGTCCGAGTTACCAAAGTATGATGGGAGTCAAGATCCTCAGGTTCATCTTTATGCGTTTGACACAACAATTTATATCAAAGGTATCGACGAGCCTTTGATTACTCAACTCTTTTCAACAACATTGGAGGGAGCAGCTCAAACATAGTTCTCAACCCTACCAGGTAATACTGTTGGATCATTTGAGGAGTTTGGCATAGGATTCTTGCTATTTTTAGCTACTAGCAAAAAATAACCGAAATCGGAGTTTGCCTTATGCAAAATCAGGCAATAACCCGGTGAGACGCTCCAAAAATACTTGGATCATTTCAAAGATGCAGCACTCCTAGTGACAAGTTTACAGGAAAACGTACATATGCATCTAATAGTAGCTGGGTTGGATGGATCGCCTAGATTGGCGAAGTCAGTGTTATTAAACCCGACCCCGGGCATCGACCCGGTCAGGGTACTGGGTCACTGGTCGGACCAGAGGGTCACTGGCTGAACCAGTTGACCCGGATACATATAGATATATTAAAAAATATATAAATATGAACATATAAATTCAATTACATTTTTCATATCTAAAATGAATTAAACAAGGTTCACTAAATAAGCTCAAAAACATGAAGCATAAATAAATAAAATTACACGTTATTACTATTTTAATTTAAATTGCAACTCAAAATCCCCATAAACATACCTCTCAATGACATTGAACTCATATTTTTCAAATTCAACTACATTAAAATAACATATGTCACGTTCTCTTAATTTATTATCCGCAAATTACTTCGGTATTAGAAACTGAAATTTGAGGTCATTGTAGAAGAGTATACTAGCAAATAAAATTATAAAAGGTTTTTACAATGACTTCTACATTTTTTCTAATAAGATAAAACAATTTTATTTTTTTGGTTTTTTTAAATGCATGACCCGACCGGGTCAACGGGTCACCGGTTTTGACCGGGTTTGTCTAGGTCGATGCATGACCGGTCCAATGCTTGACCCGGACTGGTCCAATGAAACCAGTTCACCGGGTTTCGGGTTGACCCGACCGGGTCGGGCCGGGTTTTACAACAGTGGGCGAAGTCCATTTATAAGGACCTTGTCAGGACCCTAGTTAAATTTAGAGCTAGATCCAAGAAATACTTGGAGTTTGAACAAATGGAGTTGGTAATTGTTGGAGGCAAGGGAGCTAAAGGACATAGTCCAAAAAGAAGCAGTCCAGAATGAAGAGAAAGGGATCGCCATGGAACTATAAGACCAGCTGATTTCATAGATAGAAATTCTAGAGGTCGCCCGTTAAAAGGGAAATATGAAAAATACGCCCCACTCAACATGCCAAGATCCCGAATCTAGAGAGAGGTTGCATTAACCGAAATGAGGCAAGCGGATCGACCCAGGCCTCTTTTTAACAAAGCCGAGCTAGATCAGTCAAGATATTGCGCATTTCACGGTGGACTAGGGCATACCACAAATGTTGGGATTTAAGGGATGCAATAGAAAAGTAAATTCGAGAAGGAACGCTGTGCTAGTATTTAATTCGAACGCAAAGCTGGAAAAGTAAGAGAAAATGGGGAACAGGCAATCAGAATAAAAGCCCAACACAGGAGAAAAATTAAAAAGTAGAAAACAAAGAGAAAAAAGTTGATTACAACGATGACAAATTTCCAAAACCAGAGTTTGAATGTAATGTGATAAGTGGAGCTTTGAGGGGCGGCGAAGATTCATCAAATGCTCGAAGGAAGTATCTCAAAGAAGTGTTGTCGATTAGAGACCGGCCAAAATTCAAGGAAGATACTGGCAAACCAAAGCCTTCACTTCTTTACTTCACTAGAGAAGAGTTCAAGGAAGTGGTTCAAGGATATGTAGACGAGTTGGTGATCACTGGCACATTAGTAAATTGTCGAGTCAAGAAGATATTTGTTGACCTTGACAGTTGTGTAAATATCATTATCTGGGATGCTTTTAGGAGAATGAATTTAGATGAATTAGACTTGAAAGCATATAAAACAATATTGATAGCATATAATGGTGAGCGATATTGACCTCAGACTGACGTTGGGAGCGAAAGATTCTTTTAGGGTTTATTGTTGCTGACTTTCCATCCTCGTAAAAAGTTATTTTGGGAAGGCCAACTATCCTTGAGTGGGATAGGATGGTTTCAACAAAGAATTAGAAGTTGAAGATGGTCGGTATTATGAATGAGATAATAGCTATTAACGGAGATCAAAAATAGTCACGGGAGTGCTACTTTAAATCCATTAAAAACTCTGAAGGAGGACCTCATCACCACCTCATATTAGAGATGGGGATAGAACTACAAGAAGAATATAACTCAAATATCCAAAGAAGTCTACTAACATGGTTAAGCTTGACATGAGAGAAGAGGCTGAGATACCAAGACTAGAACCGGATGAAGAGTTGGAGGAAGTACAGATAGGAGAAGATCTCGGTCAAATGACTAAAATTGGTAAAGAGTTTAATTCATATTTGAAAGTAGAACTGCAAGAATGTTTGAAGAGCAACAAGGATGTCTTTTTCCTGGAAATCATCTGAAATACCAGGAATAAATCCAAACTTTAGTTGCCATGATTTTACTGCCTATCCCGAATCAAAGCCAGTAGCATAGTAAAAAGGAAGCTATGACCTGAAGGAACTTCTGGATGCAGGGTTCATAAGAGAAATACAATATACTGCGTGGCTAGCCAATGTAGTCATCGTCAAGAATCCTAGTGGAAAATGGAGAATGTGCACGGATTACACTGATTTAAATAAAGTGTGTCCCAAAGACTCATACCTAATGCCAAACATTGACTAATTAGTCGATAATTCATCCGAGTTCAAGCTGGTGTCATTCATGATGCATATTCTGGGTATGACCAAGTTCCCATGTACCCGGAAGATAAAGAGAAGACGACCTTCATTTCAGAGAAGGCAAATTATTTTTACAATGTTATGCCATTTGGATTAAAGAACTCAAGGGCTACTTATCAAAGAATGATGAACTGAATTTTTAATGATTAGCTCAGTAAGAATGTTGAAGTATGTATTGACGACATGATTATCAACTCAATTGAGATGGAGACACACATTCAAGATTTAGAGCAGACTTTCCAGAAGCTTCGAACACATAATATCTGATTAAACCCGGCTAAATGTGCATTTGGAGTTCTAGCAGGAAAATTCCTAGACTTCATGATGACTCACAGAGGAATAGAGGCTAATTTGGGTAAATGCAGAGCTATACTTCAAATGTAAGCCCCGGATAGTAAGAAAGAAGTGCGGCAACTAACAGGAAGGTTAGCAACCCTCACCAAATTCTTGCCAAAGTCAGCTGAAAAAGCCTTACCTTTCTTTAAGCTATTAAAGAAGGAAGTAATATATTGATGGACCTCAGAATTCCAAGTAGCTTTTGAAGAAGTGAAAAAGTGCTTAGCTTCACCTCTAGTCTTATGAAAACTAAAGCTGGAAACCTTAGAGGCGGTAAGTGCAGTGCTGGTAAGAGATTCAGCAAGAGGCCAACAACTGATCTATTTTGTTAGTAGAGCCTTACAGGGACCCAAGCTCAGGTACCAAAAGTTTGAAAAAGTAGCCTTTACCTTATTAATTACGGCAAGATGACTCTGGCCTTACTTTCAAACTCACACCATTATGTTGCGAACAAACCAGTCTATTAGGCAAGTTTCACACAAACCCGACTTAGCAGGACATATGACAAATTGGGCTACTGAGTTGTCAGAGTTTGAAATAATCTTTGAAACTCGTAATGCCTTCAAATCTCAGGCTCTGGAAAATTTGGTCATGGAGCTTACCTCGGCATATGATGGAGAGCCAGGATCAAAGGATAATGGAAGGCATATGTTGATGGTTCCTTTAATGCCAAAGGAAGTAGAGCAGGGGTCATTATTGAAAGTCCAATGGAAGTATCAGTAGAACATTCTCTCTGTCTCAATTTTCCCACGTCAAATAATCAAGCCTAGTACAAAGTCTTGATAGCCGGGTTGCAGCAAGCAAAGGAGCATAATGCAAGAAAAGTAAAAGTATTTAGTGACTCTCAACTCGTCACTTCTTAACTCGCCATTATAATTTTATATAGTGATCTACTATCTCAAGATATCTAATTCATAGATACCCAGAGAGAATACCCGATCCTACATCAATATACTATCTGTTGGCTAGACACTTCTATCTACTGGACAAAACAATTTATTTTTTAAAATGTAATTAAGCAATTTGCATCCTTACCATTATTTTATTTTTGACTTCTAGCAGCATAGTTAAATTGTTAAAATTTTGGATTGTCTGTACCAAAAAAAAAAAAAAAACTTTGGATTGTGGTATGGCTTCAACTATTGTACTATTTTAACTTTTTATCGAGTTAAATATATAAAATAAATAAAATAATCATAACGTATATTTTACTGAGTGCAATATAGGCTTCATAGGCTTGATCAAGGCTTATATTTTTTTAAAAAAATTTGGTTAAACTTATTGACTTGTATAAGGCTAAGAAATCAAGAGATACTTGAAATAATTTACACATCTAATTGTGCATTTTAGTTGTCATTAATTTAGTTCATTTAGTTTCACTTTTATTAATGGCAGGGGAGAATATGAGCATAAGTTCATTGAAGGGATCGTAGAAGAGGTTTCCCGTAAGCTTAGTCGACCTCTTTTGCATGTTGCTAATTACCCTGTTGGATTGGAAGCTCGGATACACGATGTGGAGTTGCTTATAGGCACTGAGTTAAGTAACAAAGTCAACAGGCTTGGGATTCATGGGATGGGAAGAATAGGAAAGTCAACTATTGTACGTGCTATTAATAATTTAATAGCACCTCAATTTGAATGTTCATGTTTTCTTGCTGATATTAGAGAAAAGTCAACAAGGCATGGTCTAGTGCATATCCAAGAGACATTGCTTTCTGAATTAGTTGGGGAGAGAAATATCAATTTGGGATATATGAATCAAGGAATTCCGATAACAGAAGAAAGACTCCATAAAAAGAAAGTCCTTCTTATTCTTGATGACGTTGACAAAAAGGAACAATTACAAGCACTTGCTGGAGGACTTGATTGGTTTGGTTTTGGCAGCATCATCATTATAACAAGAGATAAGTATTTGTTACATATTCATGGTGTTGAAAAACTATACAGGGTTAATAAATTAAATGATGCCGAAGCTCTTGAATTGTTTGGCTGGAATGCTTTGAAAAATAACGAAGTTGATCCAAGTTACATGGAAATCATAAAGAGTGCAATACATTATGGCAGTGGCCTTCCATTGGCTTTGGAAACAATAGGCTCAAACTTGTTTGGTAAAAAATTAGATGAATGGAAATCTGCACTAGAAGCATATGAAAGAATTCCAAATAGAGATATTCAGGAAATTCTTAAAGTTTGCTATGATGGCTTGGAGGAAAATGAGAAGGAAATTTTTCTTGACATAGCTTGCTTCTTCAAAGGATGCAGTGTGAAATATGTTAGAAATATGCTACATGCTCGTGGTTTTCACCCACAATATGGTATCAGTGTGATGGAAAAAAAATCTCTCATTAACATCTGGAGAGACTTTGGTGAATTAATTGTGACAATGGATGACTTGATTCAATATATGGGAAAAGAAATAGTTAGACAGCAATCAACTGAACCTGAAAAACGCAATAGGTTATGGTTCTATGAGGATGTTATTTGCGTTTTGGAGAAAAACATGGTATGTAAACTCATCTACCTGGTGCCTTTCCATTTATTTCTTTACATCATTAGTTGGATATGTACTGTGTTTAATGATTCTTTGCCATTATTAATAAAAGTCATACAATGATTTATAATTGTATGTTACTCTAAAATTCTTATATTTAGTTTTTGACAATTGTTATACATTAATGCTTTTGGATAATAAGGAAAATGATGAAATCGAAGCCATGATATTGGACATAACTGAAGATAAAGAAGTTCAATGGGATCAAGAGGCCTTAGGGAGGATGAAAAACCTCAGGATGCTTGTAAAAAAGAATGCTTGTTTTTTCGAAGGCCCCAAAAATCTTCTAGAGAATGAAGAAGAAGATGGAGAACATTCTAGAGAGTGAAAGAGAGAATGAATAACATGCAACCAATATTATTGATGGATATGATGATATACAACAGTACAAGAGGTTATATATATCCCCCATTAACAGAACAATTACTAACTGGAAATAGTTAGTTAACACTAATACATAGCTAATGAACTATTACATAAACGAACTATGCCACATCAGCATTATACTTGACATTAACATCTGATAACACTCTCCCACAAGCTGGAATGTGGATGTCCAAAAGACCAAGCTTGGAAACAAGGTACTGAAAAGGACTTGGATGCAGTGGTTTTGTGAAAAGATCAGCTAACTGAGCTTTAGTGGAAATAGGAAGCAATTTGAGAAGACCAACAAGAAGCTTCTCTCAAATGATATGGCAATCAAGCTCAATGTGTTTTGATCTTTCATGAAAAGCTGGGTTACAAGCAAGGTATATTGCAAATTTATTATCACAATAAAGAGATGCAGGAATTGAGGTACCAACTTGAAGATCAACAAGAAGAAATGTGAGCCATTGAATTTCACAAGTAATGGAGGCCAAAGCTTTATACTCTGCCTCAGTGGAGGATCTAGATACAGTATGTTGCTTCTTTACATGCCACGAAATAAGAGCAGGGCCAAGGAAAAGGCACTGACCAGTGATGGACTTGTGGGTATCAAGGCAAGCTCCCCAGTCAACATCTGCAAATCCTGACAAGTGAAGATCACTATCTCTTGAAAAAAATAGTCCATTCGCAGGGGAGCACTTAAGATAACGCAAAACACGAGTAGCTTCCCTGGCAGAGTCATAGGATTAGCAACAAACTGGGAGAGTTGCTGGATAGCCAACGTGATGTCTGGGCATGTTGTAGTAAGATATAACAATCGACCAATGAGACGACGATAAAATGCAAGATCAGAATATGCTTCTCCTTGGATGCGTTGTAGTTTCAAGGAAGGATCCATTGGTGTACTCTACGGGTGTTCATCAACTGATCCAAACTGCTTCAAACCACGGTGACCGAACTGAAAAACCGATAATCAAATAAATCGAAAACCAAAAAAAAAAATCACAAATTTTAATTAATTGGATCGATTTTCGATTTGGTTGATAAAAATCGATCCAATCCAAACCGATCCAATATATTAATTTTCCTCTACCTACTCGGATCTTTCCCCAATCATTGCCTAAAAAATTCTAAACTCAAGACCCATTAACCCATCAACGAATCCCAAGAAAAAACCTAGCCACATCTCATCAACAAAATTTCATCTGTGTAGAGCTTCATATCTCATTACTCAAAAAAAACTATATTATCGTTTACTGATGCTTTTGTATTTTAAAAAAAAACTTTACAAAGCTAATATATACAAAAGATATGTTATTTGCACAATAATTATGAAACAAATTTTAGGCTTTTCAAAAATCGAAAACCGATCCAATCCAAACCCAAAAAAATTGGATTGGATAGGATCATTTTGAAAAAAAATCCAAACCGAATGGATGATTACATGATCAAACCGAACAAATTTGATCAGATGATTTTTTCTTCCAAAACTGATCCAATCCAGACCGCGAACACCCCTAGTGTACTCATGGGTTTAGAAGCTAAAAAACCACCATCTTGTAAGAGATCCAAGGTATATTTTCTTTGATTGAGGACTAACCCTGTATCTGAACAGCTAACCTCAAGTCCCAATAAAATATTTAGAGAAGCCAAGTCTTTGATTTTAAATTCAGCATCAAGTAACCTTTTTACTCTTGTAATCTCTTGAGAATTAGTTCTTGTGATGACTATGTCATCAACATAGACTAAGAGAGTTGTAAATGATGAAGAACTCTGTCTAACAAATAAGGAATAATCCGCAATGGATTGTTTGTAACCAAGAGAGACAAGGAAATAGGATAAATGAGCATACCACTTTCGACTAGCTTGCTTTAGGCCATATAGAGACTTGCACAATTTGCAAATCTTCCCAGAAGTAACATAATATAATCTTGGGGGTGGAAGCATATACACATCTTCATGTAAGTCACCATGAAGGAAAGAGTTATTGACATTCAATTGTTCAAGAGCCCAACGACGTGCTACTGCAATGGAAAGAAGAACTCTTACTGTAGTCATCTTAGCCGCTGGGGAAAAGTATCAACATAATCAATCCCCTCCATTTGGTTGTACCCTTTGGCAACCAATCGTGCCTTGTACCTTTTTTATAGAGCCATCAGCCTTCTATTTTACTTTGTATACACATTTTCACTCAATGGGTTTAATACCAACAGACATATCAATCAAAGACCAAGTGTGATTGAGTTCCAAGGCAAGGAGTTCCTTTTCCATAGCATCAACCCAACACTGATGTTGTGAAGCCTGTTTATAGGTTGTGGGTTCTACCAAAGAACTTAAGGTAAGGCAGTAATATTTATATTAGGATGAACAATTATCAAAAGAATATACTTTGGATAAGGGATAAAGGACAAATGACCTACCTGGAGAAAAGGATTCAGTTGTAGAAGTAGAGAGACTTCAATGATAATCATCCAAGTATTTAGGTGGTTGTTTGGATCTAGAAGACCTTCGGGGACAGTGGTCAAGACCAGTTGAAGGCTGTATATTGGTGGCTAGTATAGGGTCATGTAATGCCACATCAAGATCTGATGTTTGGGTTGGTGCTTGGTTCTGTTCTGGTGTGGAAGCCTGTATTGGGTCTGGTATTAAAGCCTGAATTGGGTTTGGTGTTTGAATGGGAGGTTGTAGTGTATGGCTCTGATTTGGTGTAATGTCGCAGCAATCAAGGTCAGCTAAAAAAGGTGGTGGATAAGGTTTAACAAGGGTGTTGTCAAGTGATGAAGTTTGGAGAAGCAGAAAGTAATGCTAAAATTTTTTTACATGTCTAGAGACAAAAACGGAACCTGCAACAAGGTCATACATAATATATCCTTTCATTCCTGGCTTGTGGCCAAGGAATATACATTTTCGTGCCCTCTTGGACAACTTAGATCTATGAGACATGAGTGTAGAAGCATAAGAGAGACATCCAAATACTCTTAAATCATGCGAATCAAGTGCTTTGCCAAAATATTTTTCAAAAGGTGAGATATTATCTAGCAAGGGAGTAGGGATTCAATTGATTACATGGACAGAGTGAGAGATAACATGACACCATAATTTTGGAGGGATGTTTCCTTGGAAAGCAAGAGATCTAGCTACATTTAAAATGTGATTGTGCTTCATTTATACAATCCTATTTTGTTAGGCTGTTTCCACACAGGGCCTTTGATGAAGAATCCCCTTTTTATGGTAAAAGTAAATCATGTTAAATTCAGAACCATTGTCAGTTCTAAGGATTTTTAAGGTCACTTGGAACTGATTTTCCATATAAGAAACAAAACTTTCTAAATGGTGACAAGTTTCTGATTTGCATTTCATAAGTATAACCCATGTATATTGTGTGAAATCATCAACAAGTGTAAGGAAGTATTTATGACCATGTAAAGATTGTGTGGCATATAGACCCCAAATATCAGCATGTAATAATTCTAGAAATTTGGTGGACTTAGAGGTGCTAATTGGAAAGGATAATCTGTGTTGCTTAGAAAATTGTCACACATCACAAGGAGCAATATGTTTATTAGGAATGAAAGTATATTGACATGACAAAGTTTTTAAGATGATATGGGATACATGTCCAAGCCTATAATGCCAAAGCACATGGTCATTATTCAAAGTAACATTTGAATTAGAAAAATTACAATGCAAAGACTTGCTATGACAAATGTGGGACTTAAGAGCAGACTGAGTTGGTCTGGTCTTCGAGATGATTAGCATATAGAGACCTCTTCTGAGTTCAGCTGAACCAATCATTTCCTTGGTATGTTTCTGTATAATAACACAATTTGAGTCAGAGAAAGTGAGAAGATAGGGTGAAGTTTTGAGGAGTTTTGGAATTGAAATTAAGTTGACTTTGAAATCAGAAACATACAAGACATCTACCAAGATAAGTGTATCAGTTATATGAACTATTCCATTGAACTTATTGGCTGTAATTTGATGACCATTTGGCAGGTTAATAGATATTGGAGGTATTTCATGTAAAGATGAAAAACTAGATTGTTGGAAACATATGTGGTCAGTGGCACCTGTATCTAAAATCTAGTCATGGAATGGTTTACCTGGTGAGTATTCTGCTGTCATGGCAGATGCTTTGTACCAAATCGGACGAATGATAAGCTAACTCTGTGCTTGATTTCAACAATTTCAACAGCTGTTGATGTTGCTCAACAGTAAAGAATGCATTATGTTATGTTTGGAGGCTATCATCTTGAGTGGCAGCAAGGTTTGCACTCCTCTTTGACTTGTAACCACGAGGAAATCCATGTTTAAAGTAGCAACTATCGATTGTGTAATTTGTGCGTCCCTTTCCTTTGGTATTGTTATTTCCTTTGTCACAATGGTTTTTCCTTTTCCTATGCTTGCAACATTCTTAGACACAAAGGCATAGGTGAAAGCACGAGAAGTATCTGTAGCATTACTGTGTACTGGACCACTCAACTTTCTTTCTTGTTGTATAATCATTGAAAAAGCTTTATTAACAAATGAAGTGGATCAATAAGCATGATTTGGGAAGTAATATGTTCATATTGGTCATTTAGTCCCTTGAGGAATCTAATGACACGATCTCCATCTCTGATTTTACGCATGCTGCTATAACCACCACAAGAACATTGTACCTGACATGTACAGCGTGGAAGAGGAATTAAATTGTCAACTTCATCCCACAAAATCTTTAACTCAGTGAAATACTGAGCTACGGTTTTGTCTCCTTGCTCTAATTTACAAATGTCATCTTGCAAATCTGATATATGGAACACATCAGCCTGAGAAAACCGATCCTTGAGATCATTCCAAGTGTCTATAGTATAATTGATCCATAAAATCGATTATGCAATAGAATCATCAATCGATCTCTGAATCCAACCTAGAACCGTATTGTTGCTTCGTTCCCAATCGGAGTAATTCGGATCCGGACTTGAAGGAATTTTCATAGAACCATCTACAAAACACAATTTGTTCTTTGAACTAAGCGCCATCCTCATAGCTCGTGACCAAGAGTGGTAATTGGAGCCATTCATGGTGGTGAAACTAGTATAGTGGATGGATTTTCATTAGGATGTAGAAAAAAAGGATTTCGTGGATTATTCAGAAAATCGGATGTCTGAATATGAGTTTGCTTTGGACTAGGTACCTGAATCCGATTTTTGGTTTGAATCTTGATTTTTTTGTCTCACTTGAAGTCTCCATGGACGAATGTGGATGATCCATGAAAAAGCTTGAAGTGAATGCAGCGGAAAAAGTGGATACCAGAGCTTCGAAGCTCTAACACCTTCTAGACAATGAAGAAGAAGATGGAGAACATTCTATAGAGTGAAAGAGAGAATGAATAACATGCAACCAATATTATTGATGGATCTGATGATATACAAAGAGGTTATATATATAACCCATTAACGGAACAATTACTCTAACTGAAAACAATTAGTCACCACTAATACATAGCTAATGAACTATTACACAAACTAACTATGCCACATCAGCATTATCTTTGCCATTAACATCTGATAACAAATCTCCCAAGCAGTTTGAGAGTGTTGGAATGGTGGGAGTATCCTGAAGCTTCTTTACGACATAATTTTCACTTGAAAAATCTAGTCATACTCATCATACAGTAGCTTTGCAATGGAACAAACAACTAGAGGCACGTATAATTTATTACTGTTGTAACTTTTTTTTTTTCTAAACATATTACACTTTGTTTTGCAGAATTCCGAGGTTTTGAGCCAGTTGATCTTCACAGGTTGTGTGGACATAAGACATATACCTGATGTGTCCGGAATTCCGAATCTGACTGAATTGTGCGTTGATGATTGCACAAACTTGATTGGGATTCATGATTCTGTTGGATTTCTTGATAAATTGATAAGTTTTAGTGCTAAAGGATGTACCAAGCTCAGGATAGTTCGACGTGACATAAGGTTGACATCTCTAGAATATCTTTGCCTTCGGGACTGTTGCAGTCTTATTATGTTTCCAGAAATATTGGGACCAATGGAGAATCTGGAATTCATTGACTTGGAAGGAACTGCCATAAAAAGTCTGCCACTTTCAATGCAAAATCTTAAAGGGGTTCAAAGGTTATATCTCAACAGATGTAAAATGATTGAAAGTAACACACTTTCTGACATCATTCAAAGGTTGCCAAACTTGTTTCCCTTTTTGAAAAAATTGAGATTACAAGGCTCAAATTTAACAATCCTTCCTGAGTGCATTGAAGAATGTCGGTTCTTGGAATCTCTAGACTTGTGTTATTGCAAGCAGCTTCGAGAAATCAGAGGGCTTCCACTAAGCACATATCATTTCTTGGCTTATAATTGCACGTCACTGAAAGCTAATTGTTCAACTTTAAATATGTTTATACATAGCCGGGTTGGTCTCTCTTCTGTGAAAGTAGTCCTATATTGGGATAATGTAGGACTACTTTCAGAGAATGAGTGGAATTACGGGGAGGTTTTATTTGAGATACCACCAGGTTCAGGATCAATCAAATGGACCAGAGTTTATGTAAACCGGGAAATGACTAAAAAGGAGGATGTTCGATTCACAAATCCTTATCCTCCCAAAAAGACACCTTATACTTTATGTGAACCTGCAATCCCTCAAATAGCTTTATCCGAACCCGCATTCCTATACCCAATGTGGCTTCAGTCTTGCATGCATCCACATTGGGAACAACCTTTGGATAAAGTGTATAGCAATTGTGCTTCAGCAAATGACTCATGCGCACAACCTGAGTGGACTACTGAATTAGGTAAAATGTCTACCAGTACCATGTGGTTGTTTTGCTTCTATCAAAATTATATCATACTTATATCTCTCTAGCTGAAGGGCCGGCTTGACTCAGCGGTAAGCTTGCTTGCTGTGGTGTGTCAGGTCGCGGGTTCGAATCAGTCTCTCTACAAAAAGCAGGGGAAAGACTGCCTAGAGTATTCCCTTCCCCAGACACTCACGAAGTGGGTATTTGAACTGGGTCGGCCCTTTATATCTCACTAGCTAAGATAAGGTCACTTCAACATTTCCCTATCATTAATCAAACTCCGATTATTCTTGGACTAGATGGAGCATTCCTTGATCATCATGCAAAATATCCCGGAGAATCATCTCAAGCCCCATGTTTTGCTGAGATGCAAAATATTGAGGCCCAGGATCCCACTTCATCAAGTGGCCAAGTCGGAGGAGAACTCCACCTAGGAACCAGTTCCACGATGTTGCCAACAACATTTGACACATCTCTAAGAAATCAAACTGAACTAACTCGGGATGATGTAGAAATGGAAGCATTTTATGCTTCTCTTGATGCTGAGACCCTTGTTTCACGTTCCCATGATGAATTAGCCACCACTGCTCCAAGTGAAGACCCTAGGAAAGCTTTGAAAATAGTGCAAGACTTCATCTCCAAGGATGCTTCAGTTTTGTTACATACTGACATGTGCAGTGTCATGAAAACCAGTTTAGAGTACCTCTCCAATTTGTCTGCAGACCATGGTATATCAAGAGATATGAGAGCACTGATATCAGAAGCTTTAAGGAAGTTCACTCATTGGAGTGAGGACTACATTGAAGCAAGCATGAAAATTGAGTCCACAGCATCCGAGTTGCAGAAAGTTGATGAATTAGAAACAAGTTTAGAAGGTAACAAGAAAAGTTTCAGGGAAGTTGTGGCCTTAGAAAATGAGCTGCTTTACAAGTTAGCCAGTATGGAGAAAAGGAAAAGGGAGCTAGAAGAGCAAATCAATGTCATTAAAGCTAGCATTTCTGCTTCTCAATCAGAAAAGAACACGACCCTTAAGAGAAAGAGAGATATCTTTGAGGAAGAATAGACACTTAAAACTCAAAGAGATGAGTTGAGAGAAAAAGCACCTCGTTTGGAATACGAGCATGGTTTGGCCAAGGGGACACATACAAGAATAAGTTCTGAATGGTCAGAACTCAGAAAAAAATTCAAGAAGAGTGCTGCAGAGTGAGATATACTGTAATTCAAGTAGTATTTTGACCATGTAACCCATTATACGTGAAAATAAAATTATTTCCATTTAAAATTGATATCGCATTTAGGTCTCATTTTAAATAGTGTTACTACAACGAAGATACTGCATAAAACAGCAAAAAAAAATAGAAATCTTAAGTCACCTGGTGCAGTGCTTCCATATCTTAAATTGATGACAGTTGAATGTGACAACGTTGTTATTATTATATATTAATTACCTGTAATAATGCACACACACGCATTCTACTCTAGCTATGAATTTAGAGACTCCATTATATGTTACTGGATCTCATTTTTCCAATTCAAACAAATATTAGTTTTGGAGTGGTTCAACCTTGCTCTAACTCTTTTCCTTCAGCCACCTTACCAGATTTGCAGGATTCTCACTTCTCATTCATGTTTCAAACCAGGTTACCTACTCCTCTCTTTTTCAGTTCTTCAGAAACATTTCATCAGTAACCTTCCATTAGTCTCACTTGCTCATTCAATACCTTAACTACTCGATCCTCTTTGCTCTTTTCTTTAGTCACCCTTGTTCTTCCATCTTAAAGTAAATCTATGGTAAGATGGGAAAATAAAAAAGCATAAAAATAACACACAGAGAACACAAAATAATTTTAACGTGAAAATTCCCTTCAATGTGAGGAGCAAAAATCACGGGACCACTATAATGGTGTTCTCTCTAGTACAAGACTAGAGGTTAACACATAAACACCTCATCACTAAGAATGTTTTACAACATTTTTATCTCTCAAGGATTTTTTTCTCACTTAAGTGGTGGGATTCTGTAAAGAATCTTTGGATACACCACCCAAAAGCTAAAGGGTGAGAGTGCCCAAGGCATTATAAAGGCCACATTAGTTGCACATACAATCAATGTGGGACTATACATCTCAACACGTCCCCTCATACGAGAGTCCATTGGACTTGAAGAGTGGATAATGCAACAGGCTCAATCTACCTGTGCTAAGAGAGTCCACAAGAGAAAGTGGGGGACGGCGAGACTCTGATACCATGTAAAGAACCTTGAGATACACCACCCCAAAAGCTAGCTCAAAAGGTGAGAGTGCCTAGGGCCTTATAAAGGCCACGTTAGTTGCACATACAACCAATGTGGGACTATACATCTCAACGGACTCTCTTTCACTTCCAAGAGGAACTCTCTCTCTCTCTAGATTGCTTGCACGGAGAAACTCTCTCACTATGCTTCTTTGTGCACTTGATCTTTCGATGCACTTAACAAATGAATGTATCCTCTATTTATAGATGCAGAGGAGGTGGGAGGTTTAATATAAAATATTGGGTAGGTGTGCAAAACAATTGTTGCGCCTAATATGTTGTTGCTGTGCCTGATAACTTCCAACCAAAAGATATCTGCTGCCTAATATTGCTTGCCGACAATTTTGGAAGCTTCAAACATTTCAACTGCGCAGGTTATTTGCCACTTGATTTTGGCTGCATGTTCTTTCAACTTTTCGGCTACCACTTCCATTTGATTCAAAAGATGACATATTGCACATGTTGAAGCTACACTTGATAAGTCCATGATTTGTGACTTAGAACATGTGGTTTGATGTTAAAATAGAAATGAAAAGGATATTTTGTGTAATATAAACCTCAAATTGCATAAAAAATGAATTATTCTGATTTTAATTACTAATGAGCTAATGTTTGTATTTTTCAGGCCCAATTGTTGTTATTTCCACAAGCAAAGCAAAGAAAGAAAAGCTTGGGCTGGATTTTACAATGCAAGTCAGAAAAGCAAAAAGAAAAAGGGAAAAGAAAAGAAAAGAATAAAGGAAGAAAAGAATGGGCCGATCCTTGCTGATCAGAAGCCCAACTTAAAGAAAAGCCAAGCAAAGAAGGAAAGGAAGAAAAAAAAAAAAAGACTCAGACACGTGAAAAAAAACCAAAAGAGGAAAAACGTGAAAACCCTAGCCTCTCAAACCACTTCCATCCAGACCCTCATCTCAACCGATCCATCTGAATCCTTTCACCAATCCAGACCGCCCTTCGATTTCGTTCGAAACCACCAAACCTTAGCCTCACCCATGATTCATTTTATGATCAAACCAACCAAAACACCAACCCTAATCGATTTTTGTGCGATACAGAAAAATCCAAACAAGTCCCTCAATCAACTTAGTGAGCTGGAGGTTGTTAGTTGTGCTGGCTGGAGATTCCTTTGGAGTGCGTTTGCTACTCATTCAAGGGAGACGCACGATCGAGTGGAGCATGGAGCATACGTACGGGTTGAGGTGTGACCTATGATCAGCTATAAAAGAGGAGGAAAAGCATTGTAAGCTCTCTCTCTCTTCTGCTCTTCGTCTCTCTAATTTTTATTTTTACTATTTTTCAGTCATGTTCTAATTTTTTAGGGTTTTTAATTTGTAATTTTTGTAAGCATTGTTCCAGAGCTATTTGGTGAAGATAGCCTCTGCCTTTATACTTTCCTAGTTGTACGTTTTGATTTCCTGTTTTGTTATGGACCTTTACTGTTTATATGCTCATCAACCTGTGGTGATGAACTAATTTTCTTAGAGTTGGATTTAAAGAGTACCCGGAACTCATTTGTTATTAGTTGATGTTTTAAAGTTTAAAGTCTTGATTTCCAGTTTGTTTACTGTGTGTTTGTTATGCTGAGTTTATTATGTGATGGCCACACATAGGCTACTCCTAGTGGTGTGGAATTATTGGAAAATAATCCACATTAGACCCCACTATAAGCACATGGAAAGTTAAGAGATCTCTCTCTCAATGGATATGGCTTCAAGGATGAAGTTACCCCCATGTAACTTAAGGAAATGGTGATTCAAGGTCTTGTGATAACAGTGATGTAGGGATATGTCATATGTTGTTATTGGAAGAAAACTGTTGTTGGGAAACAATGGTTATTTTAGTATTTTTGTTACGCTGGAAGCAACATCTATTTACTGTCAAAGCAAACTAATGGAAAATGAGGGAAGGGGAAATTGATACCCAACTTGTTCTTAAACTCTGTTTTTAAAAATCAATTTTTGTCACTTTGCATTTCTGCTCAAATCAGAATTTAATTTTCTGTTTTAAAACTTAAGAGAAAATCATAAAAAAATTTACAAGTCTTTTATTTAATTAATTTTTCAGTCAGTAATTAGAGTTTCTTTCACCATTTAAAGTTCTCTTTGAAAAAGAAAATCCTCACAAAATTATTTTTCTTACACTTGAGTTAGAATAGCAGTCATTTAAATTTACTTTATTTTATTTTATTTTTATTCTGTTTAGCAATTACCAATTATTTTACGTTAAAACGCCAAAGATCCTTGTGGGAACGATAATTGGGAACCATAAAAAGCCCTATATTACTTGTTGTCGCGTATACTTGCGCGCATACTTGCATAACTATTAGCAAGGCAACAACAGTCTACTAGAAAAAACTTGTCTGCGACGAAATTGCTATGGAAATTCCGTCGCTAATTTCATCATCGCTACTACTTTCCGTCGCAAATTGCCTTGCAAAATCGTTTGCGAGGGACTTTGCGACGGAAAGTAGTAGCAATAATGAAATTAGCGACGTAATTTCCTAGCACTTCCGTCGCTATACAGGTTTTTTCTAGTATGCTGACAAACAAATACATTAAGGAAGCAAATCCAAATTATTTGGAGGAGTTTGTCATCGACAACTTTATAACAATCTTCGAACTTTCATGTTGGAACCATATTTATAATATCCTTAACTTGTGAAATTATAAAATTGCATGTGATTAAATAATTAATCATGCATTATGGGGTTTAATTAAATAAAATGCTTAATCAAACGAATTTAAGTCACTTTGAGTTAAAAGTGCTATTAGTGAGATTTTGGGGTAAAAATGTGTGTAAGCAAAATTATCCAAAATGTAAAAGTAAAGTTAGAAATATTACTATAAAATATTTTAATTTATTGGGTAAAGTTTGAAAGTGAATGGAGGTGAATTGATAGATGAGTTGTTACCCGGTTGAATTGAACTTAACTATGTTAAGTTGAAAAACCAGGAAAGAGCCCCTAATTTCTTTCTCCTTCTTCGTCAGACAAAAATAGAGGGAAAGGGAGGGAGACACCATATGTGGAGGTTGAACATAGCCACACCATTTACTAACCAAATTAACTCTTTCCAAATCCAATCTAGCTTTAAATCTTCCCCTCTTTCTGAATCCAAGCTTAGTGTTGAGTGGGAAGCATTGTGGATTGAGATTTATTCTTCCCAAAAAATTTCCCCTTTGAAGATTGGAAGGGTTTGAGAGCATTTCACTCCTTGGGGACTTAGGGAACACTCACTCCTTGGTTGTGTAAACATTTGTGGTAAGTATTTACTTCTCAAACCCCATTTCCATGGAGATTGAATGTAGGTTGAAGATGATGAATAGTGATTTTATGAGTTTTATGAGTTTGAGTTAGATTAAAGCTAAATCTTTTTACAAATGTTGTTAGGAATGATAAATAAACGGTAGAAATAGACTTAGATTGTCATTTAAGCTATATTCAATATTTGAGGAAAATCTATGCTTGAAATTGTGATTTCTTGCATGTTGAGCCGTTGGTTGGTTGTATGTTTGATTTGTGTCCACTTTGGTGCTAGAATTGAGCCAAGTGGACTAATCGTGAGTGACCAACAATTGGAGAAAGCAATGGAGCTTGATTAGCTTATTGAGATTGGTAAGTTCATGCCTATGGTGGTGTGAATATGTTTGTTTGATTGATGAGGATATAGTATTCATGGGATTGCATTGATAGATTGCCTAGTACTTTGATGTAGGTATTGATTGTGAAGTTTGATTTTGCATATTGGTGGTGAACAAAGGTTGAATTGGAAAGCAAATTGAGGTAAGCCTTTAGACCTTGGGAATTGATCCCTTTATTGTTCCACCAAGCCCGGAATGAGTAATGGTTGTTGATAGTGTATGTAAATGCAATAAAGTAATTTAATGCTTTGTTATACATATGTGTATGCCTGGGAGTGGCATAGGATGGTGTTTCTCTATGTTTTGTATGTAGCATGACGATGCAAAATTTATACTTGGTAGATTCTCTGACCAGTATGACTATTTGCATCTGAGTATCTTTAGGACAACATGAGAGCTCGAGGGATGTCTTTTAGAGATGTTTGATACACAACATGGATATATATTTACTGCATTATTTACTGTTATTGTTATTATATTGTGAGTGAACTATGGGGTGGAGAAATGCTCCAAGGACCCCTGGTACACGGATGTCTTCTTGGGGTTTCCCTAAGATTGACGATGTACACCTTTGACATGTTCTGGTTCCGCTTGGGGTCCTCCTTTGGGAACACGTGCGTTAATTTTCTCTTGGGGCCCTCCCTTGGGAATGACGGCGCCCACCTCTGCTATGATATGAATATATGTTTTGTTCTATTATGATATCTGTTATATGTGCATTTGTATACTCTGTATTTGACTCTCATTCAGGAGTGAGCCCTGGGGTATGGAGAATTCTATATAAACCTGGAGCTTATTGAGATTTGTTATCTCACCCCTTTTTGGGGACATCATTTCAGGTTCTCAGATTCCCAGTGAGCCCTCACTAGGCAGGGATGTGACCCGTGGTTGAGGCGTTGGACGGACCAGATTTTGAGTAGTTGTAGGCTACTACCTTTTTGGAGTGTGATTATGTATTTAGTATTTCAGTATTCCGTGGATCATGATGTCTGATCCTTTACTTCGTATATGGCTTGTATATGTTTTGTACATGTCTTTCAGTTTGATGCATGTACATTTGTGTATTCAGGCATGTGGATATGACTATGTAGTATTCAGTTATGTTTACGTATTGGATTGCATGCTGTTAGATTAGTGGCAAGGAGCCAAGTTATGCATGTGCCCATGGATGGGTATATGATTATATTTGGATGTCTGGTACTTCTGAATTTATATGCTGTACAAACTTTCTATCAGGAACTCTTAAGAGTGGGATTGGAAAAACCCCAGGTGTCCGATTTACAGAGGTTACTCTGTCCAATTTTCGTTTCCGCCGAATAGGAATTAAACTAGAAAAAGAAAAAATTAGCTCGTAAATTCATAAGTTAAGTCTTTCGCTGTTTCTGTTTGTATCATATGCATGTTAATTGAACCGGCTCGAGACGAGGATGTTACATGGACATACGATAAACGCGAAGTTTCAAAAGAAAAAGGAAAAGAAAATGGCAAAAGGAAAAAGTCTCGACATCCAATTTTCTCCACTGTTTTATTAACTTTGTGGAAAACATGCAAAGTATTTTAAGTCTGAGGCAACAGTTTGTGTTCGTCAGAAAGCACCTTTACAAGTCTATAGCTGGAAAAAAATATCTAAAGGTGATGTAGATATAATGTGGAAGCATATGAAGGTAAGCATAACTATATCTTTTTATTGTGTCTAATTATTTTTTATTTATATATTAGGAACTTTTTTTATCTTTACTTAATTTAATACATGTTTCTTGATAATGTTTTATTTTTACTTTTCCCATGAATTTATATGACCTCAGGATAAGTTAAATTTTCCCGATAAGGTTAAAGAATATGCAATGAAGCAACTACAATTGCAATATAAGAATAGGCTCTATCATTTAGGCAGAGCATACACTACTAGAAATGTATTAATTATCAACGGAATTTTTCGACGGAAAAAATTCCTTGGAAATTATCGACGGAATTTTTGACAAAATCTGTTTTCCGTCGACAATTTCGACAAAAAATAGATTCCGTAAAAAAAATTTGACAGAAAAAAGATTCTGTCGAAAGTTTTCGACGGAAAAAAAATTTCCGTCGAAGATTTTTGACGGAAATGAAATTCCATCGAAGACATTTGGAAAAATAAAAGAAAATGTATTTTGTGGACTTTTCGACGGAAATCTGATCTATATGAAAGATTTTTAAAAAAAAATAATTCAAATATTTTTGGTGAAATTTAACCACAATTTTTAAAAAATTAATTAAAATTTTTTGACGGAAAACAAATTACGTCGAAGGTTTTCCACTGAAAAAATTTCATCGAAGATTTAAGACGAAATATTTAATTCGGTCGAAAAATGGGTTATCAACAAAGATAATTTCGACGATCTGAATTCCGTCGAAAAACCCATCGACAATTTCATTTTCGACGGAATTTTTCCGTCAAAAAAAATGACTTTTTTGGTAGTGATATATTGAAAAGAAGGGTAGGCTAGAAGGTGTATATCCTGGTAATTGGAATTGGTTAATCAAAAATAAATGATGTAATTCCAAATCTCAGGTAATTTTTATATCTTTAACTTGATTTTTGATTTTGTAGTTTTATACATAAAATATTAAATATAAATTAATTTAATGTAGGAAAGGAGCTTGAAAAATAAGGTTAATCGAAGCAAGGAATTAGCTGTATTACAGGCACAAAATCAATTGTGGAAAAGGCATTTGAAATGGTGATTCCATTTTTTTTTTCATATGTAAAACTTGAAAAACTTTGCTTGCTCTTTAGTTTCAAATTATGAGAACATGAAACTATAATAATCTTCCATAATTACACATTTTTATTATTAAATTTATTTTCTTATTAATAGAAAGAAGATTCAAAAGGATTTAAAAGCTGATGAATGGCATGATGCTTTCCAACTATGGAAAGCCACACGTATGAAAGCTAATGTAAATTGGTGCATTCCAAATGGAGAAGAAATTATAGTAAGATAAAAGTACATTTTATTATTAGATTTAAGCATGTTGATATTAATTATTGCTTGAAAGGGAAAATAAATATATATATATATATATATATATATATATATATATATATATATATATATATGTAGGATCATTTGACACCGGTGTCAAACTTTGAAATTTGACACCAAATCCTAACTGTTGATTTCCTCCAATCAACGGTTATCATTTATTGGGAATTATATTTATTAATTAATCATTAATTGCCAATAAATGATAACCGTTGATTGGCGGAAATCAACGGTTAGGATTTGATGTCAAATTTCAAAATTTGACACCGGTGTTAATGGATCCTATCCCATTATATATATATATATGTATGTATATATATATATGTATGGAAAAAACATTTCTCCGGCATTCGGATATCAGAAATCCCCATTTCCGGATATCAATATCCGGATACCCATATCTGGAAATTAATATCCGGATATTCACAACCAAATATCCGGATATTTCGCGACAGAACCCAGATTCTGCATTTCGCGAAAATTCAAACCAAAGATCCAACTTTTACCGATTACACAGGCTTAAACATGCATTTCTATGTGTGTTAAGCATTACCCAACGTTAGGTTATCATCTTAGCTTGTTACATGCATCAAGGTTCCATTTTTAAGCATAAAAACACAAGTCTAAGGGAGATGATCATACCACAAGCTCAAAACAGAGCAAGAACGTGCTCTTGAAGTAACAGAAATGGAAGGCACTCATATCTGAATACTGTAAAACTGAATTGAATGATTGTTTACAGTAACTAACTATATATATAGGAATTAGAAGAGCCAAAATACACGCTCCAATGAGAAATAAAACTAACTAATCCTAACAACTTATCAAACTAATCCTAACAACTTATCAATCAAAACTAATCGACTAACTGCATCATAACAGAATTCTCATTCTGTATTCTCTCATGATTAGTTGCACATGCATATATTGATGAAAGTCCATGTGAGTAAGCTGATGTTGCTGGGTTTGATATGGGCTGCGATATGGGCTGCGAACTGTCATGATCAGTGGCCTTGGACTCATGATTAATGTACTGTGTGTTACCCCCCCCCCCCCACAAGATGGGCGTAAGATATTGACAACACCCAGCTTGGAAACCAAGTGATGAAAGGAGGAAACTGGTAATGCTTTAGTAAAAATATCAGCAAGTTGAGCAGAAGAGGAGACCGGAAGCAAGTGAAGCAAGCCAGAGAGAACTTTTTCGCGAGTGACATGACAATCCAATTCAATGTGCTTGGATCGCTCATGGAAAGTAGCATTGTGAGCCAAATAGATTGCAGATCTATTGTCACAAAATACTGAAGCTGGACGAGGCCATGGAAGATGCAAGTCTTGAAAAAGGTACTGTAACCATTGCAGCTCACATGATAAAGCCGCAAGAGCTCGATACTCAGCCTCCGAGGATGATCTGGATACGGTAGATTGCTTCTTGGAACGCCAAGCAATCATGGAAGAGCCAAGAAACACGCAGAAGCCAGTGATGGATCTACGTGTATCAGGGCAACATGCCCAATCTGCGTCAGCGAAGGCACGTACATGGAAGTCATTGGCAGAAGGGAAAAACAAACCTGCACCAGGGGTGAGCTTAAGGTATCGCAAGATACGGTGGGCAGCAGCCAAATGATGATCAGTGGGGTTGGATACAAACTGAGAGATTTGTTGAACGGCAAAAGAAATATCTGGTCGTGTTGTGGTCAAGTACAGCAAACGACCAACAAGACGACGGTAAGGAGCTGCATCAGATAAAGGAGTACCTTGAGAACGACTAAGCCTGATTGAAGGATCCATAGGAGACTTGAAAGACTTCGAACCCAATAGACCAGCATCAGAGATCAGTTCAAGAATATACTTTCGCTGATTGAGAATAATACCAGATTTAGACCTAGCAACCTCAAGGCCCAAAAAGTATCGCAAGCTACCAAGATCCTTGATTTTAAACTGATCATCAAGATGAGACTTGACACGGTTGATCTCGGTAAGAGAATTGCCAGAGAGAATGATATCATCAACGTAAATTAGTAGGACCGTGAAAGACTCATGAGAAGAAAACGTGAACAGCGAGTGATCAGCAGTACCTTGCTTGTAACCAAGGGAGATGAGAGAAGAAGAAAGCTTGGCATACCATTGCCTACTTGCTTGTTTCAAACCATAGAGAGACTTTCTAAGTTTGCAAACAAGGTTAGGAGAATGAGCAGGAACTGTAAGACCTTGAGGGAGATGCATGTAAACTTCTTCATGGAGGTCACCATGCAAAAAAGCATTGTTGACATCCAATTGTTCAAGGTGCCATCCCTTAATGGCAGCAACAGCTAACAATGTACGTACAGAAGTGAGCTTGGCCACGGGAGAGAAGGTATCAAAGTAGTCCACCCCTTCCATTTGGGTGAAACCTTTGGCAACCAATCGTGCTTTGTATCGTTCCACAGAGCCATCAGCAAAATACTTGATTTTGTAAACCCATTTGCATCCAATGGGATGTTTGCCAATAGGTAGCTCAACCAATGACCAGGTATCATTCCTAGAAAGTGCAGACAATTCAACCTGCATAGCTTTAACCCAATGATCATGCTTAACAGCTTGTGAGTAAGAAGAAGGTTCAGTTTGTGTACAAGAAGTGAGACAAAAAAATTTGTAAACTGGTGAACATGTGTCATATGAAATAACATAAGATAAAGGATGACAAGTGGAGATAGAATTAGGCAAACCTGATACCGAGGGATCATGCCGATTAACTGAAAGACTGTGGTGATAATCCATGAGGTATGTAGGTGTGGTGCGAGTGCGGGTAGATCGGCGAAGGTGTTGTGCAGGATAAGAAGCAGTAGGATCACCAGAAGGCACAAGTGGAGGTGGATCAGGTAGAGTTGTGTCTGTGGGTAGTATAGGGTTTGGTGACATAATGGGAGTATCACAGTCAGGAAAAGTATTAAGATCAGAAGGTAAAATGTATGAAGTGGTAATATCAGAACTGAGATCGGTGGAAAAGGGAAATTGATGTTCGTAGAACTGAACGTGGCGTGATGTAAAAATGTCATGTGAATGAAGATCATAAAGCAAAAAACCTTTAGTGCCATCTTTGTAACCAATAAAGACACACTTCCTAGCCCTTGGGGAAAACTTGGTACGATTACTCTTAAGGGTTGAAGCATAGCATAGACTGCCAAAGACACGAAGGTGAGTGAGGTTGGGTAGTTGACCATAAAGCAATTCAAAAGGAGATTTATTGTGTATAATTGGTGAACAGATCCGGTTAATGAGATGCACAGAGTGTGTTATAGCATTACACCACAAGTTCAAGGGTAAAGAGGCTTGAAAACACAATGCTCGTGCCACATTGAGCAGGTGACCATGCTTTCGCTCAACCTTAGCATTTTGCTGAGGTGTTTCTACACAACTAGTTTGATGAATCACACCTTTTTGCAAGAAAAAGTCTTTCATAAGGAACTCAGTTCCATTGTCACTTCGAAACATCTTGATAGTTGTGTGAAATTGAGTCTCTACATAAGCAAAGAAATGGTGAATGTGTGCTCTAGTGTCTGCCTTAGTTTTCATCAGAATTATCCAAGTAAAACGTGAGAAATCATCAACAATGGTTAAAAAGAATCTATGCCCATGTATGGTTTGTAAACCAAAAGGCCCCCAGATGTCTACATGAATTAAATCAAAAGGTTTCATGCTTTTGGTTTTATTGATGGGAAAGGAAAGTTGTTTTTGCTTAGCTAAATGACAAGTATCACAAGGATGTGATTGATGTAATGAATTGGTAAAAGGAAACTGAGAGGACATTTTATTCAGAATTGTACTAGAGACATGTCCTAAACGTTTATGCCATAGCATTGAGGCATCTGTTACATGAGTATGGCTATTACATTTGTGAGTATTTATTTCTTGAGCTATACTTTCTTGAACTGAAGTCTTGTCATGGACTATCACATACAAGCCGTTCAGTTGCTCAGCAGAACCAATCGTCATCTTGGTTGAAATCTGTTTGATATAACAGAAACGATCAAAAAAGGTTAGATAGCAATTAAGAGAGTTCACCAATTTAGTTACTGAAATCAGGTTCACATGGAAAGTTGGAACAAAAAGCACATTTTGCAAAACAAGATTGGTTGAAAAAGTAACAGAACCTGAAAAATGAGATATAACTCGTGAACCATTAGGCAAGTTTATAGTTATTGGATCAATTTTTTTGAAGAAAGGAAAACGATGAACTCGAGAAACTAATGTGATCAGTGGCACCAGTGTCAATGATCCACTGAGTGTTTGTTATACCTGGAAGACTTGTGTCAGTGTGAGAAACGTGTGTTACATTTGCTGAGTGGATAGGTTGAGTTTGTACAGTGCTAGAAACTGGACTCTGAAGTAGAGAAATAATGTGTTGATATTGTTCATGTGAAAGTTGTGGATGGACAGGAGCAATATCAGTCTGTGAAGGAAGGTCTGTGGAAGCATTTTCATTGAGATTTGCATTAGATGCACTATTAGCAGCATGATTGTCTGAAATTCGGGAATGATAGCCTGGAGGAAAATCGTGTAACTGATAGCAGGTTTCCACTGTGTGGTTTGATCTCCCACAATGAGTGCAAATTCTATTGCCATAAAATCCTCTTCCTCCATTATTCCTTCCACGCCCTCTACCATACCTGCCTGAATTCTGAGTAAAGTTTCTACAACCTCCATTAGAAGTATTATTGAAAGCAACAAAATTCTGATCATTATTCGAAACAACACTGTTTGATTCTGAACCAAATTGTCTTTCCTGTTGAACTATCATAGAGAAAGCTCTATTGACATTTGGTAGGGGATCTATTATCATGATTTGAGATCGAACAGATGAGTACTGATCATTAAGACCTTTAAGAAAGCGAATAACATGATCTCTATCACGATAATCTCGCATCTTTACCATTGCTCCACAATCACAAACAGGATCACACTCACATACAGGAAGAGGTTTTAAATTCTCAAGCTCATCCCACATTGTTTTAAGTTGAGTGAAAAATTCACTTACAGTACGATTTCCTTGATGGATCTTGTAGATTTCTTCCTGCAAATCTGACACACGGAAAATATCCGACTGAGAAAATCGATCTTTCAGATCGAGCCAAGCATCTCTCGCACATTCAATCCATAATATGGATCTGGCAATGGAATCAGAAATAGATCGATGAATCCATGCCATTACCATGGTGTTGCAACGTTGCCACTGGCTGTAAATCGGGTCATCAGTGGCTGGAGGTTGAATTGTTCCATCAATTAAAGCAATCTTGTTCTTCGAGAGTAAAGCCACGGTCATTCCTCTCGCCCAGGTATGGTAGTTTCCTCCGATCAAAGGCGGTGAAACCAGAATTAAATAAGGACTTTCGTTTGGATGCATGAACAATGGATGAGATGGATTTGTGTGGTAATCCATTCCAAGATGAGGATTCGCCATTGATAATGGCTAAAGAAGGAAAAGAAAAGAAATACTCGAAGGCGAGTATCAGAGCTCAAAAGCTCTGATACCATAACAGAAATGGAAGGCACTCATATCTGAATATTGTAAAACTGAATTGAATGATTGTTTACAGTAACTAACTATATATATAGGAATTAGAAGAGCCAAAATACACGCTCCAATGAGAAATAAAACTAACTAATCCTAACAACTTATCAAACTAATCCTAAAACTAATCGACTAACTGCATCATAACAGAATTCTCATTCTGTATTCTCTCATGATTAGTTGCACATGCATATATTGATGAAAGTCCATGTGAGCAAGCTGATGTTGCTGGGTTTGATATGGGCTGCGATATGGGCTGCGCACTGTCATGATCAGTGGCCTTGGACTCATGATCAATGTACTGTGTTATGGAGCTCTCCCTTCAGTCCCAAAGGTACAGACTTCAAGGGTACATGAAAATGATGCACAAGTTGGGTCCTTTCTCTTCAAAGGTCATTCCTTTGAGCTCTCACAACCAAGGAAATGGTGACTTCTTCACTCACCACCAAACCAGGACTCTCCCTTCCCCAAGATAGTGACACAAGCCTAGAAATTAACTGATTCAACCCTCACAAACCTCTCTACCAAGTGTTTAGCATGAAACAAGAAGAAGAATCACAGGAAAAGAGGTCATTTGATGGTTTATCAAGCAAGGAATGGTCAAGGAGAAGGTGGCAAGAATGGAGACACACCCTCAGCAGCCAACTCACGTAGGACAATAGGAGTGTCTAGGGTTTTGTGCCCAACTAATGAATATATAGCCATTTAAGTCATAAACGCACAGTGTTAACGTTAATTGCTACGCTTAGTATTTTAATGCCAAACTTTGAAATCTTAACCTACTCAATTTTATAAGAATTATCATATTTTTATTTTATTTTTTGGAGCACCTTTCTGGTACGCGTTTTTCCATAGTCAGTATCAGTTCTGGCACCATTTCTCATTATTTTAACTTGAAACTTGTTTTACACGTTCTATATAATATTCTAGGAATATTCAAGCACTTATTATAATTTTCCGGGGTACTTCACCGTTACGCATTTATACCGGGTAGCAGAACCGGTATCTGCACTTTTAGTCCGAAAAGCGACTTTCAACATTATTACTCACTCACTATAATTATTAAAGCCTCATAATAATCATTAGGGTCAATTGTGAAATTATTCCCTAATTCTAACATTTAATTAATTAATTTCCTGAATTAACGGTGCGGGTTATTACAGCACACACTTGCACTAACCTAGGTCCGCCACTGCTTGGGTGTAGGTACTTCAGCGGTAACAAAAAAGTTGACACATAAGCAACTTATTCAAATTCAAGTTGAGACTACAGAAAAGCGAGCCAATGATTTAGAGTTAGAAATGCAAAAGTTAACTGAGATCACAACAAAACAAGAATAGGCCAACGTCCAACTTCAATCAGATTTGCAATGTCAACGTGAAATGATTGATGCTCAACGTGCAGCTATGGAAACACAACAAGAGAAAAAAAAGGAAAGACATTGAAAAAGAGATGAAACGTCATATGACTGCTTTATTGGGAGGATTATCATTCAATGGATTGTCTAGTGGCTTAGATGTTCCTAATAATAAGGTAAGTTTTTTTTGTTATTCTAATTCAATTTTATTATTATCTCTACTATGACATGTTATTGTTAGATTACATTTAAAAAATTACTGATTAATTTTTTATTATGATTAATATTTATTTTGTATTTGCATGACCAAAATTCTTGAAGTTACGACTTTTTAATATCATTTTAGGCATTTAGTTTTTTTTTTAGTTTAAGAATTCTTAAGTGTTTGTTGTCATTGATTTATAGGTATTTCAATTTGGGAGCTTTCTTGAATATTATTTTTTTGTTTTAGTTGTTGTAAGTAAATATATGTAATGGATAATTTATTTTTAAATGTCAGATTTGAATTATTTGAAGGTTTATTTTTTTAAATAACAATTGCTATCATTTTTGTCAACAACTAAAATAGATGTCACAATACCAAATAAATTTGAATAATAAGAATTATAATCATTTTAAGAAATTTATAACAGTAACAAAAAATGTGGTAACTATTTCTAAAATAATAGTGACAAATAATTTGTCATTATAGTTATTATTATAATGTGACGATTAAATCATCACCGATGTTGTAAATATCTGTGACAAATCATTTGCGGGAAATCATTTTCTTATGCTACATGAGATAATTATCTCATGTAGCAGAGACAATATCATAGATGGGACCCACAAACAAGAGGAAAGAGAAAAAATAGATATGGGACCCACTTTGATTTTGTGTGTGTAGGAATTTAACTTCTCTCATGTGAAATGAGAGAAATATAACCCATCATTATTATTTACAAATATTCGTGGCATAATTTTTTATCACAATAAATACCTTTTATTGTGTCATCAAAAAATATCGTCACTAATTTAAAAGTGACATTAGCATTAGTAACGAAAGTTGACGAAATAAAATATCGTCACAAAAGTGTTCTTGTGGCGATTTTTATATTCTTCGGTGACAATTTTTGTCATCACAAAAAATGTATTTTTTTGCAACGAGCAAAGCCTCAACCTTCAGCTTCCATAACTCACCATTTTCCTTCAAACTTTTCAACCTCGATTCATGATTGGCCAGTCGACATCCTCTCCAAATCAATTTCACAACTTTCTCTATGCCAAAAAAAATCCCAAATCACGAAACCCTGATCTGTCACAGGAACCCGGTCGCATAACCAAAGCTCTTGATACCAAATGTTGAAAATCGACAATCACAGATAAATCACAAACAAAAAGAGAAAGAGACAGAGAGAGACATAGAGAGAGAATTCACACAATGATTTACTCTGGTTCACCCAATTTAGCTTATGTCCAACTTGTCTGTACTATATTCATCTCATTGTCACTCGTTACAAGTCACTCGGTTTATAGGATTATAAAAACCCTAACAGCAGCTATTCATGGGCCCAAGTCCAAACTACTAAGAAAATAAAAAATTACAATAAATCAGAGGTCCATAACAGTACCTATCCTCTATGGGACTGGACCCCCGTCGGGGCGGCTCCCACGGACACCTGCCCACTCACCTGGGAGCTGGACCCCAGTTGCTTTTCTGCTTACTCCGACAACAAAGGCCCTCATCAGCATCCGAAGTATGAGCCACACCCCCACAAACACAAGCATAATACCAATGAGTATACTATCATTTGAGGGACCCTGCTGGAAGTACAAAACTTCATTGCAAATTTGAAATCACTGCAATCCATCTCAACTGTCTTCTTCAACAATAATGTATTTCAAGCGCTTCCGGTTATAAGTTAGTACATTAATACCAAAGGTTCCAAGGTAATATACTGTTTAACATATTTTGCATAGCCATCTTTGCACAATGAATTATATATGCCACACCTATGTAGCACCGATACCGACACGGGATACAGGACATGATACGACACGACACTCTGACGCATTAATTTTAAAAAATGTTATATTTCGACACATTAGGACACGTTTTGATATTAAATAATATTTTTAATTTATGTAGTGTATATTATATTTAATATTCAATAGTTTAACAAAAAAATGAATCTAAACTTATAATATTCATAAATTTTGCAAAGAAACACGAGATATCTCAAATATTTATATTAAACTTAATAACATGGTAATCGTAATCTAACGATTCTAATAGTTAGAACTAAAAACTCAATGCATGCAATGCAACCTTTGAACCTTTTTTTAATTTCTATAACGCATGTTGAAGTGTCGGAGAGTGTCGGAGTGTCCGAGAGTGTCGGGAAGTGTCGGACACGACACGTCAAAATTTTTGAAGTGTCGGTGCTTCATAGGTGTGCACTACACGCACACTCACATGCAAAAACTTCTCATTACTTCCATCTATAACGATTGACCTCACTTATAAATGCTTCCATTTGACATGAGAGGGGAATCCTTAATTAAACACACATAAAAGTCTCCCGCATAGACATTCGCCATTATTCTTCTGCATGTGACACACGTGCTCCTTGATATCATACTAGACATCCTTGCCTTTGTCTTGTTAATCCCATTCTCCATCAATTGGGCTGGAACACTGTCCTATAATAAATCTCATCCTCCCATCAATTGAGCTGAACATATCACATGCAAGCACGAACACTACCAATAGGGGGTTCTTCTCAAGTCAATAACAATTTTACACATTGGTTATTAGAAACTTGATTGAATATTTAATTGTTATTATTAATGAAGTCGTATGCTATGCATTGTTTGGAGAATCTTTTGATCGAAATATTAATCCCATCCGCATTTCTTGTTTCTCGCATGCCATTGCCGGTTCCCCAAAAAATCCGTAAGTTTTTTTTTTTTTAATCAAAATTATTCGAACTGCTTGTTAGAAACTATCAAAATCTTAATAAAATATTTAATTTCTTAATTCTTTTTATTAAAGTCATATGCTATGCGCTGTTTGGTTAATTAGGTAGATGCTTACCAGGCTTTCAAAAAATTTCTTTATACTTTCATTAGTCCATTACCAACCAATGTGAGACTCATCACATTTGAATATCTCAACAAAAGATACCCGCACTAGTTTTACTGGCAATCTTTATAGTGCTTTGAGACATAGGGGAGTCTTGACCTTCATAGATGATCGAGATCTAAAAATGGGTGAAGAGATTACACCTTTGCTCCTCCATGCAATACAAAAGTCCAGGATGGCCATTGTTATTTTCTCCTAAAACTATGCATGCATCCTCAACATTTTGTTTGAACGAACTTGTCGAAATTGCAACGGCATTTTTACATATATGGCTTAGGCCACCGTGCAATGGAAATATTTTTTCACACAAAGTTTTCGATTAACCTATGCTGCAAGTGTAATGCCAAGTGGTGAGGAAAAGTCCTGGGAATTATTTATTGTGTTGTTCTTCTCAACTTCTCAAACTACTCGCTGCATGTGTAATGTAAGTGGTGAGGAAAAGTCCTTGGAGTTATTTATTACGTTGTTCCTTCTCAACTTCTTAAACTATGCTGCCAGTGTAATGCCAAGGCGCGAGGAAAAGTCCTAGAATTATTTGATGTGTTGTCCCTTATAAAATTTTGCTTGCTGAATAGATAACACCAATGTTATTAAACCCGGACCGGTGATCGACCCGGTCGGGGTACCGGGTCAGTGGGTCACTGGTTCAACCAGTGGGTCACTGGTTCAACCAGTGGGTCACTGGTTCAACCGCATGAACCAGATATGTATATAAATTTATATTTTATATTTAATTATATAATAAATATTTTAAATGGTGCAAATAAACCAAGAACCAAATATAGCTCAGTGGTAAATTATCCCACCAGTGGTAAGATGTTGGTGGGTCACAGCCAAATTATACCATTTCTCTCTATAGAAGCAATCAAATGATTTTTATTTAGTCATTGCGTCCCAAAACTAAATTGAAACTTTCAAGCCATTCCTCTATATTATTTTTGAGATAGCTTATATCTATAACTTATTTTTCCTTGTATCTCATAATAATTTTGTTATTATTAAATTAAAATCAAATTAATAGTTATTTTATTAACATTAATTCGATTTTGATCCAACAATAATAAAATAATTATAAAGAAAAGGGTGGTTTAAGTATAACCCGTTTTATTATTATTCTTTTATTCTTGTTTTTGTTGTTTATCATATGTACGTAAACCATCTTTTTCTTTTTTTTAATATCTTTTTATTTATTTATTTATTTTTTAAATAATATGACAAAATTGGATGGTCACAACCTTTTTTTAGTATTATCTTTAATTTTACCACTTGATTGTTACAATCCTCTTAATACCATGTTGTTATGGTTACAATTCTTTTGATACTATTGTGTTTCGGTTGACTTGATGTTCATCTAATTACAATGATAGAATAATTGTTTGAGGGTTGTCAAAATAAAGAAATTGTAAATTGTTTTTGATATGATATCATATCCTTTTTAATCAAGTGGTCCAAAAAAAGTAGTTAAAATTGAGATTTTATGTAAATTTAGAAGGGAGATAAAAAATCATAAAAAAAAAAATCATAAAAAAAAATGTAAAAGTGTTTCAAATATTCATAAAATCATTTTGATGAAAAAAATTATAAAAACATAAAATCATAATAATAAATCGAAATTTTAACGTACAAAGTTCAATCCTCTCACTCCATTCTTATAATAATCTTAAAATAAATATGAGAGAATAGAGAATCAAATGCCCTGACACTTGTTATTTTGTAGTACCCACTCTATTATCTCTGTGCGCGGCTCTTGCATTTATAGGTGTTCGTGGTCTGGATTAAATTAATTTTGAAACAAAAATCTTCCAATCCAATCATTTTGAATTGATCATTTAATCAATTATTCGTTTTGGATTTTTTTTTTTAAATCTGATTCAACCGATTCCTATCTAATTTTATTCCTTTTCAATAGGATCGGTTTTCATTTTTTTGAAAAGCTTAAAATTTCAGTCATACAAATTATTAGCTATATCAAAATAAAATCATTTAAAGTTAGAAATCGTTGAAAAATTCGAGTCTTCAAACTAAATCAACTCTTAAAACTCATGAAGAGTTAAAATAGATTAATAGACAATAAAAAACTAAAACAAGATAGTTTGCTATTAATAACATTCAAGATCTCGAGTCCACAAAATAACAAGATTCCAAGTTACAATCTTTCGAAAATAAGAAATACATAATATAATGGATCACTTTGGATTGGATCGATTTTCACCAACCAAACCAAAAATCGATCAAATCCAATTAAAATATGTGGGTTTTTTTTTCAATTTTTAATTTTTAAATTTTCGGTTAATTCAGTTGTCGATATTTTAATTCAATCACTGCAATTTGAATCTGTAAGGGTCAGTTGATGAACACTCCGCCTAAAACTTCCCCATTAATGTTAATATGTTATATTTAATTTCTAATTTTCATTAAATAAAAATCTAATTTAGTGCTAAGTGCCAACATCTTATCTATTTTTAACATGTCAAATCATATTAAGCTACTAGATACCGGTAATTGGCTATGTGTGTTCAGAATATTAAAATAAGGGGAATGATCCATTTACAAATTTTTTTTGAATTTTTTTATAAATTACACTATATTCTTTCTGGAGAACATAGTGTAACCAGTGTTCTCCCGAGAGAAGATAATGTAGTTTATAAGAGTTTGTAAACAAAAAAATTTCTAAATATAATCTGCCCCTTAAATAAAAATATTGATATTTATCTCATCTTTTCAAAGAAGTTAGGTATGATATGAAATTTTTTGGCTGAATGTCACTCGATCTTACCTTATTTCTCGCATACAAATAGAGAGTTTTCTGCAAAATCCCTATTTTAATAACAATCTTACGCATTGCTCATTAGAAACTCTACATCTTAATTGAATAGTTAATTATTGATTTTATTAAAGTCATATGCTATGTATTGTTTGGAGCAATTCTGATTGAAATATTATTTCCATCCACATATCTAGTTCCTGGCATGCCAACAGAATTCCCTGCAAAATCCGTAAGTTTTTTAAACAAATTAAAGCAACAAAATCTTACAAACAGCTTGTTAGAAACTCTACATCTCAAGTAAATATTTAATTTCCTAATTTTATTAAACTCATATACTATGTACTGCAGGTCTTTTATAACCAAGAAAAAAAAGTCAAAAGTCAAAAGTTAGAGGAGTTTTTTTTTTTTTAATCTCTTATCAATTTTTCTTGAGATAAGGTTTGAGCTTTTAAGTTAAAAAAAATTTATGTATTCATCAAATCACTTTTTTTTTATTTTTTTTTTTGCTTTAACTTATAAATAACTTTTAACTTCAACAAAAAATTTACAATCTGACACTTGATCAATCAAAAAGTCAAGAGGTAGGATATTCTCACTACCAAATTTTTTTACTACCAACTTACTACATATTTAATCACCATTGGATTAAAGATAGAGAATGCTAAAAAGTTTTTGAAGATAGAGAAAATGTCAATCCAATGGTGATTAGATAGGTAGTAAATTGGTAGTAGAAAATTTTGGTAGTAAGAATATCCCTGCTCAGAAGCCAAAACAAAAGCTACCGACCACTCCGCATAAACAATAAAAGAACGACCCTTAAAAGTCAAAAGGAGATGAAATATTGTATTAGAATAATAAACTTGGAATCTTCCTACTAGTTTCTTTTGTAGCTACAAAGGAAACACATAGTATATAAGAATAGTTTGTATTGGTCAAACTTATATCACTGCCAATAGAGCCTCTTCCCTTCATCATTTTCACATATTCTTCTTGTGTCTGATAGTGTGTAGCAAGTTTGATTATGATGGCGCAACCAGCACCATCTTCTTCTCCTTTTACCTATAAATATGATGTGTTTCTCAGTTTTCGTGGTGTAGATACCCGCAATGGTTTTACTGGCAATCTTTATAATGCTTTGAGACATAGGGGAGTCTTGACCTTCATAGATGATCGTGATCTAAAGAAAGGGGAAGAGATTACACCTTCGCTCCTCCATGCAATACAAAAGTCCTGGATGGCCATTGTTATTTTCTCCAAAAACTATGCATCCTCAACATTTTGTTTGAGCGAACTTGTGGAGATCCTTGAGTGTTATGCAAAAGATAAGATGTGGATTTTGCCAGTTTTCTATGATATAGAACCATCAGAAGTGCGATATCAATTAATGGAGAGTTATAAAGAAGCATTCGCTAAGCACGAAGGGGGAAGATTCAAGAATGATAAAGAGACGGTTAAAAAATGGAGGTCTGCTTTGAATCAAGCATCTAAATTGTCTGGTTTTCCTTTCAAACATGGGTAACACACCTCTCTTTTTGTTGCTTTCTATTCAGTTTATATTTTCATGATTGGTTGACTTTCTCATTATATATTGTTGAGATATATACTCCAACATTGGTTGGATGAACAACTAATGTGGCTTTTATAAGGCCTTAGGCACTCCCATCCTTTGAGCTAGCTAGCTTTTGGGGTGGTGTATCCAAGGTTCTTTACATGGTATCAAAGTCTTGCCGTCCCCCACTTTCTCTTATGGAATCTCTTAGCACAGGTAGGCTCCTGTTGCATCATCCACTCTTTAAGCCCAATAGGATCTCGTGTGAGAGGGCGTGTTGAGATATATAGTCCCACATTGGTTAGGCACTCCCACCCTTTGAGCTAGTTTTTGGGGTGGTGTATCCTAAGGTTCTTTTATATATATGTATAATTTTTTGTACACGACACCAATCATTTTGATGTGCCAACATACATGTATACAAACATCAACTTGGTCATTGAATTTAATTTCATTTTTATTAATGGCAGGGACACAAAATATGAGCATGTGTTCATTAGAGAAATCATAGAGGAAGTGTCCCGCAGGCTTAAGCGACCTGCCTTGCTAGTTGCTAATTATCCTGTTGGATTGGAAACTCGGATGAAAGATATACATTATCTTATTGATGTTAAGTTTAAAAATGAAGTAAACATGCTTGGGATTCATGGCATTGGGGGAATTGGTAAATCAGTTATTGCACGTGCGGTGTATAATTTGATAGCACATCAATTTGAAGGTTCATGCTTTCTTGCTAATGTTAGAGAAAAGTCAACTAAGCATGGCCTAGAAAAGCTCCAAGAGACAATGCTTGATGAACTAACTGAGGAGAGAAATATCAAATTGGGAGATGTGAATCGAGGAATTGTGATTTTAAAAGCTAGACTACATCGGAAAAAAGTCCTTCTTATACTTGATGATGTTGATAAAAAGGAACAATTGCAAGCGACAGCAGGAGGAGTTGATTGGTTTGGTTCTGGCAGCATTATCTTCATAACAACAAGGAATAAGCATTTGTTAGATTGTCATGATGTTAAAACACAGTATGAAGTTGATCAACTCAACGATACTGAAGCTCTTGAATTGTTTAGATGGAATGCTTTCAAAAGTAAAGACATTGAACCAAGTTACATGAATATTGTAAAGCGTGCAGTAGATTATGCCGGTGGCCTTCCATTGGCTTTGGAAACAATAGGTTCAAACTTGTTCGGTAAAACATTAGATGAGTGGAAATCCGCAGTAGAAGAATATGAAAGAATTCCAAATAGAGATGTTCAGAAAATTCTTGAAGTTAGCTATGATGGCTTGGGGGAAAATGAGAAGGAAATTTTTCTTGACATAGCTTGCTTCTTCGTAGGATGCAGTGTGAGATACGTTACAAATATGCTAGATGCCCGTGGTTTTAACCCAAAATATGGTGTTCGAGTGCTGGAAGAAAAATCTCTCATTAAGGTATGGAGATATAATGGTGAATTTATTGTAACAATGCATGACTTGATTCAACGCATGGGAAGAGAAATAGTCAGACAGCAATCAAATTCATCTGAAAAACGTAATAGGTTGTGGCTTCATGATGACGTTATTCGCGTTATGAAGAAAAACAAGGTACGTGAGAGTCCTCTACCTCTTTTTTTTTTTTCTGTTTATTTAGGGTAGGTTATATTTACAAACTTTTTGTTTACAAACTCTTACAAACTACATTAGGTAGGACCGGTCCTACATTAATCACACAGTATACGACCGGTCCGACATTAGTGTAATTGCAAAAAAAAGTTTATAAACGGATCCTATCCCAATTCCCAATTCTTTATCTTAATAGTTTAATCTGTACTATATATCAAGTTTCTTAGCCCTTGTTCATAAGAACCAAAACAACCATTTATGATTCGTAAACTGCTCTAAATTTTTATACGAAATTCCTAACATCTAATTTTTTTACATCGTGGTTTTTTTTTGCTTTTGCTCAAAAGGAAAATGATAAAATTGAAGCCATGACGTTGGATATTCCTGAAGATAAAGAATTTCAATGGAATCAAGGGGTGTTTGGAAAGATGGATAACCTCATGATGCTTATAAGAAAGAATGTTTGCTTCTTCAGAAGTTTCAATAATCTCCCGGACAGTTTGAGAGTGCTGGAATGGTGGAGATGTCATGCAGCTTCCTCACCATCTATTCTTCATTCGAGGAATCTTGTGATACTCAACTTGTCATACAGTCATTTTAAATGGGAGAAACAACTAGAGGCAAGTATAAATACATTATTGCTGTAACATTTTTTTATATATATATATATTTGGCTTAGCGGTAAGCTTGCTTGCCGTGGTGTGTCAGTTCGTGGGTTCGAATCAGTCTCTCTGCAGAGACCAGGGGAAAGACTGCCTAGAATATTCCATTCCACAGACACTCACAAAGTGGGTATTTGAACTGGGTCGGCCCTATATATGTAAACAATAAACATAGTACACTTAACTCTTGAAACTATTAATTTAGACTTAATTTTGCAGTCCGAGGTTTTGAGCCAGTTGATCCTCACAGGTTGTCAGCACATAAAACAAATACCCGATGTGTCTGGTCTCCCAAATTTGACTGAGTTGTGTGTTGATGATTGTACGAATTTGATTGGGATTGATAATTCTGTTGGATGTCTTGATAAACTGCTAAGGTTCAGTGCTAAAGGATGTATCAAGCTCGGAAAAGTTCCAGCCTTAAGGCTGACATCTCTAATATATCTTTGCCTTCGAGGCTGTTGCAGTCTCGAAATGTTTCCAGAAATATTGGGACCAATGGAGAAACTAGAGTTTGTTGACTTGGAAGGAACTGGCATAAAAAATCTGACAGATTCAATGCAAAATCTTGAAGGAGTTAAAAGGTTATACCTCAACAGATGCAAAAAGATTGAAAGTAATGCACTTTCTGAGATCATTGAAAGGTTGCCAAATTGGTTTCCCTCTTTGGAAACTTTGACATTACAAGACTCGAATTTGACAATCCTCCCCGCGCGCATTGAAGAATGTCGCCTCTTAAAATGGCTAGACTTGTCTAATTCCAAGCAGCTTGAAGAAATTAGAGGGCTTCCACCAAAAATAGTTCGATTATTGGCAAATAACTGCACGTCACTGAAAGCCAATTGTTCAACTTTAGACAAGTTGATACAAAGCCGGGTTGGTCTCTAGTGATTGTATCAGTTTTTAGTTATCTTGTTTTTCAAACTCACCCCGCTTTTAATGACATGTTTTACAGGTTACTGGTTCTAGCTTGCAATTCTGTGTTTTCCCAGCAAAAAGTATCCCAGGATGGTTCGAACACGAAAACCAGGGAGACTCTCTATATTTCTGGTTTCATAACGACATCCCCTCAATCATTGTGTGTGCTGTTTTAGGAGTTTGTGATGATACTGAGCCTCCTTTTTCTATATACTTAAATTTCTCTTTTAAAATCAATGGTATTAACATACCTTTTTTTTATTATAAGCACAATTTAGAGACAGATCATATATTGATGTTTAATTATATTATGAATCCAACCGATTTGTATCGTGGAGGAATACTTTCAAAGAATGAGTGGAATTGTGGGAAGGTTTCATTTGAAATACAACCCAATTCAGGTCGTTTGGGATCAATCAAATGCATCGGAGTTCATGTAAACGGGGAAATGACTGGGACAGAGGATCTTCGATTCACAAATCCTTGTCCCCCCAATCGCGATAGACAAGAACAAGAACCAACGTGGACTACTGATGGCTCCAATGACATAGGTACAATGTCTTTCGTCCTTCCTCTATGCGGAAATATATTTTATACTCCAGGACCACCAATAATTCCGGTGCTCCCTCTCATAATATCACTTTTTTCTTATCCTTTTTATTCCTATTTTTTTTTTTTTTTTTTTTACTTTTACCCTTCCATTCACACTAAGGGATCACAAAAAAACGGTGGTCCTGAACCACGATAAATAATCTCCCTCTCGCCCTATTTGCTGTTTAGTTCTACTTTTACCATATGGTTGTTTTGCTTCTATCAATAATATATCATATTTACATATCACTAACAAAGTTAAGGTCACTCGCACATTTCACTGGCTGATCATTCTTTGACCAGATGGAGCCTTCCTTGATAATCAAGCAAAAGATCCAGGACAATCATTTCAAGCCCCAGTTTTTGCTGAGACGCAAAATATTCAGGTCCAAAGTCCCACATCAACAAGTGGCAAAGTCAGACCAGGACTACACCTAGGAACATGTTCTACTAAGTTGCCAAAAACATCTGAGGCATCTCTAAGAAATCCAACTGAACTCGCTCGAGATGCAGAAATAGAAGCATTTTATGCTTCTCTTGATAATGAGACTCGTGTTGTTTCATGTTCCCATGATAAATCAGCCACCGGTGCACCAAGTGAAGAGACCATGGAAGCATTGAGAATAGTACAAGATTTCATCTCTAATGATGCATCAAATCCGTTTCATCCTGAACGGTGCAGTGCCATCAAAACCAGTTTAGAGCACCTCTCCAATTTGTCTGCACATGAAGGTATATCAAGAGAAAAGAGAAAACTGATATCAGAAGCTTCGAAAGAGTTCACTCATTGGAGTAAGGACTACATTGAAGCAAGCATGAAAATTGAGTCCACAGCATCCGAGTTGCAGAGAGCAGATGAATTAGAAACAGGCCTGGAAGATAACAAGAAAAAATTCAGAGAAGTTGTGGCCTTAGAAAATGAGCTGCTTGACAAGTTAGCATGTCTGGAGAAAAGCAAAAGGGAGCTAGAAGAGCAAATCAATATCATTGAAGCTAAAATCTCTTCTCAATCAGAAAAGAACATCTTGACTCTTAAGAGAGATATCTTTGAGGAAGGTAAGACACTTAAGATTCAAAGAGATATGCTGAGGGAAAAGGCACCTCGTTTGAAACACGAGCATGATTTGGCCAAGAAAACACAAACAAGAATAAATTCTGAATGGTCAGAACTCAGAGAAAAATTTAAGAAAATTGCTGAAGAGTGAGATGTATCGTAATTCATGTAGAATTTGACTATAGACTATATCATCTAATGTATTATGTATGAATGTAAAATTATTTCCATTTGAAATTGATGTTGCATTAGGTCTCATTCTCATCATATATTGTGTTACTACAACAAGAATCCTGAGTCCCGCAAAAACCTCAAAATAAGAAAAGAAAATAAAAATAAAAGAAGGAAACAATCTTAGCAGAGATCACTAGAGGTTTTTGCCATTAGACACATACACCTCCCTATCTCCTTTTTCATGTTCGTCTACCAGAAATTTCTCTTCAAATCTTGGTACATCTTTGTAGTCCCAGGATGAATAGTGAATTGGCTTTTATGAGCTTCTGACATCACCTCCTCAGTCAATGGACCTCTAGGTACTACAATCCTCTTCTGGAACATTAACAATTCATCTTCATCCCAAGATACACCATATTGGTTCTTTACGTAGTCAAGGCTCTCTCTTTACATTTGCGCCTCTTTGATCTTCTCCATCAGCTCATTTCTAACTCTCACAATTTCCATCGCAAGAAGTGCACCCCCAAACTACTGTCAAATCACGAAACTTCTCAATTACATCAAAGTCACTCATCATCAATATCCGGATATCTCAGACCCAATATCCGGATATCCATATCCGGATATTTCGCGACAGATTGCAGTTTTACATTTTCGAAGATATCCGTCCAAGACATCATTTTTAATCATTCTAAATGTTCAAGCATGCATTTTTAGACATGTTTAGGCCAGTGTTCATATTAGTTTCTTAATCACATCATTTTACATGCCAAGACTTTATCTTTTACATGAAAACTTCAAGAACAAAGGTTGTGATGCATACCAATGGCTCAAAACAGAGGAAAAGAGTGATCTTGGAGCTTCCTACACAGCTCTAAGGTTCTGACTTCGCAAGACTACGAAACTGGTTCCTCAAGCTTGGTCCTATACACAAAAGATAGCTTCTCAAAGATTCAAATAACAAGTAAATGACTCCCACAACATCCAACCAAGGTGGACAGCCCCAACTCAGAACACACAGCCACTCACACTCTCAAGAAATCATTTTTCTCCCACCCCAAGGTTGCTCTCAAGTGTATAGAAGGTTAAAGATGAAGGATCTATAGTAAATGTGGTGCCTTGAGGGATTTTTCATGCAAGGAGAACAATGGAGGAAGGTGGCAGAAAATGCTGCAGCAATTAAGTTTAATCCGTCGATATTAGCACTAATAGCTCCGCTAATCATTTTAATCTCAAACTTCATAGTCTGAACCTAGCTATTTTCTAGGATTTATCATATTTTTATTATAATTTTCACAGCACTTTGCCGGTACGCGTTTTATACATAGCCAGTATTAGTTCTGATGTCAGCACTTATTATTATGACTCCAAACTTGATATGCTTGACTTAGGTATTTTTCTAGGAATATTCATGTACTTATTATAATTTTTTGGGATTCTTCATCTGTACGCATTTATACTGTGAAGCAGAACCAGTATCTGCACTTTTCGTCAGAAAAACGACTTTCATCGTTATAAGCCTTATTTAAGTCTTCCCATATTTATTCAAAGTCAATTATGGAATTATTTCTTAAACTCATAATTAAATTATTAAAATTCCTAATATAACGGTGCGGGTTATTACATACCCCGTGTAGGCTCACCGACAATCTGTGCACCTGAAATGATGTCCCCAAACGGGGTGAGATAACAAATCTCAATAAGCTCCGGGTTTATCGAAAACTCTCCATACTCCTGGGCTCACTCATGCATAAGTGTCAGATACAGAGTATACAAAACATCATATAACAGATATCATAACAGAATAAAGCATATATGCATATCTTATCAGAGGCGTACGCAGTCAATCCCAAGGGAGGACCCCAAGCAGACATCAGTGCATAAACAATCAATGGCCAAAGATCAATACAGAAATCACATCAGAACAAATCATATCATGTTATCAAATAGCTCTATATGAATGCATCTATACAAAGCATCAAATACAATTATACAATCCAACCATAGTTCACTAACCATGGTGGAGCACTCAAGCAGGAAAATACTCCTTAAACATAGGGCTTACTTCTTGGAGTGTTACAATTTGCTTACTTGAAGAACAAGCTACTTATCTTGCTCCACGAGAATCCAAACGTTCACAGTAGAGAAGGAGTTCGAAACAAAACTCAATAAAATGATACAATGTCATCTAAGTACAAGACACACACTTTATTGTTTACTTTCATTTCTTCACACTTATGCCAATCATATGCCAATTCACAAGTCAAGACCATAATTTCTTAAACTCATTTATTAGATCATTTAAGGATGCTTACCTTACATAGGCTCTTAGAATGACCCAACCAAGCTTCTAAATCACCTTTTACAACACTTATCTAATATACCCAAGTGGTTCTCATCACCCATAAGGCTCAAATTAGTGTTTTCATATTTTTCCCACTTGAGTTACCTTCATTCAAACTGAAGTTGGGGATGAACTGCATATCGATAAATTCTAATATTTTAGTTTGGTTTTTAGATTTCCTAATCTTTCCAACAAGTTATCATACACCTTAATCATAGCTATATAGCTCAAGTTATGATTTTTGGAAGTTCAACTCACAAATCTGTTTTCAGGCAGTGCAGGGGATCCAAACCTCCCTCATGGTTTTCGTCCCTGTGAGAGTTCTACAAGTCTGATTTCTCTCAAATTTTAATATTTTGTATTAGACACCTAGGGCTTTAATTCGAGGTATTATAAGCTTAATTTAAGTAAGTAATGAGAGAGATTATATGATTTTTTGAAGTTGGACCTTTGGAATCGCCCCTGCACTATGCGAGTTTGCGCAGTCTGGACTCAAATTCACTTTGGGGACAAACCACTACACATAGTCCTCTCAAATTTTAGGAAAATATAGATGACATTTCAAGCTTTAAAATGAGGTATCATGAGTCTCATTTGACCAAGTTATGAGGGATATATCACCCTCCAAAGTTAGGGGTACATTCCCAAAATTTTCAGAATTTGACAACTCATTTTTCATTTAAACCAACATACATTTTACACCTACACCCATCAAAATTCAAATGCTACACATGATTTTGCTCTCAAGCATTTTCTTAAACACCTTACCTACACCATTTTGCCTAGGGTTTACATGTGCATTTTGCATTTACAACTCCATCAATTTTAGGTTTTTCCAACCAACTCATCAACAACAACAACAAACATCAACAATACCATCATCAATCATCAATATATCCTCCAAGACATTAACTGGCATCCACCTCCATAAATACCATAACATTTAATGAAAACTAACTCAAAACTCTAGTAAATACTCATAGGAATTTAGGTATCCTACCTCAAATAGCTCCTAGACCAAGTCAAGATTAACTCCAAGCTTAGATTCACTCAAAATCGTCAATTTTTCATTCCTTGATGAAAAGTGTGTCCATCCCTTATAGAGGAGATAACTCACTCAATATTGCCTCCCAAGATGAAGTGAGCTATGGGTTTTGTTCATAAGAACCTAGGGAACATTTTCATGTTGGGATATTTTGGATTTGATGAGTGGAAGTAGATGAAAATGGGAGAAGAGAAAGAATTCCCCCACCCCTAAACTCCATGCACATCCACGGTCTGTGTAAGAACCCGCACCGTTAAATTATGAAATTATTTCACCAAAAGAAATTATGAAATTAAATGATTAATTATGAATTTAGGAAATAATTACATAATTGACCTAGAATAATTATGAGAAGACTTAAATAATTAGTATAAGGGCTTAATAATATTGAAAGTTGCTTTTCTGACGAAAAGTGCAGATACCGTTTCTGCTTCTCGGTATAAATGCGTAACGATGAAGTATCCCGAAAAAACTATAATAAGTGTATGGATATTCCTAGAATAATATATAAGACTAGTATAACAAGTTTCAAGATGAAATAATGTGAACTCGTGTCAGGACTGATACCGGCTACTAAAAGCGCGTACCGGCAAAGTGCTACGAAAATTATAATAAAAATATGATAAATCTTATAAAAATGGCTAGGTCCAAAATCCAAAGTTTGGGATTAAAATGATAAGCTGAGCTATTAGTGCTAATACTGTGTGGTTAAAACTTAAACGACTATAAATAGGCTTGGGCACATAACCCTAGGCTGATACTCAGCCTCCTTACGTGAGTTTTCTTCTGAACTTTGAGTCCTCCATGCTAGCCAACTTCTTCTCCTTCATCTTGTGAGCCAAGAGGCCACTTTTCTTCATGGAACCTTCACCAAAACACCTTGGGGTTGTGTGAAGTAGCATTGTGAGTGGGAAAGGTGCATCATTTCTGAGTGTTGGTTCTTGGTGGAGTGTGTTGAAGGGCTGTGTTCTTGAGTTTATGTTGGGGGAGAAATTCCCTTAACCTTTGAAGCTTCAAGAAGTTATTTTTGCATAGCGAAACTAGTCACATAATGTAGCTACTTTGGTTTTTTTAATAAAATATTAACATATTTCTATTAGTGTAAGGATTAAACCATAGGTTAGTTGACATATATTATATTTAAAATTAAAAATATAAATGGATTTTTAACATTAGTTTGAATATTATTTTTGCATATATTTTATTTTGCATAAATAGTTTGCATAAAATATATGCAAAAATAATATTCAAACTAATGTTAAAGTTCCATTTTAATTTTTTATTTTTTAATATAAAATGAAAATATTAATTATCATGTAATTTATCTAATTAATTCATATAAGAAAAATAATACATGTCAATTAACCTATGGTTTAATCTTTACACTAATAAAAATATTTATTATTAGGATAAATGATATTTTAATATTTTATTAAAAAAAACCAAAATAGCTACATTATGTAGTTACTTTGGTTAGAAAAAAAATAGCAATTAAGGCTCTGTTTGATTCCTGTTTTTAAAAATAATTTTCTACTTTTCAGAATAAAAAAACTCGTTTGGTAAATCTGTTTTGTAAAAAAAGTTTTAAAAAATGTAACTATTTTTTTTTGTTTTTAGAATCAAATTTAGAGAACATGTCTGAGTTATTTTTGTTTTCTGTTTTGGTTTTTAACTTTCAAAACAAAAAAACACAAAAAACAACTGTTTCCATAATTATTTTATAAAACAATTTCAAGAACAAAAAAATCAAAATACAATCAAACAGACCCTAAGTCGCTAACTGATGTAGCTACTTTGGGGGTGAAAAAAACAATGCAAACTTACTACATAGTATAGCAACTTTTGTCAGACACGATTCTCAAGCTTTACTGGCCATTGAAAATATGCCACGTGTTTTGTTTATGGGTTCACTTTTTATGTTGTTACCGCAGATAAGTTATTTGCAGTACGCCCAATACGACGTCGTTCTGGGCGGAAATCATGATTTTTTTAATTTTAATTTATTTCAGGGTTATAATAGTCTTTATATTTATACTTTTTTAAAATTTTAATACCAAAATGACATCGTTTTGGAAATAAATGCAGATAACTTATCTGCATTAACTACAGAAATATTTTTTCCTTTGTTTATAATTGTTATATTATATAGCGATTTTGGTATCATGGCAATTTGAAATAAAAGTTTTGGATACGTGACAATCAAATATTTTATATTTGTAAATGTGCAATTAAGTTGAATTATCATATTCCAAGTCCTCATGCTATACAAGTTTCGATGCATATACAAGGCAACTCCATTCATCTTTCATTATTTTCAAGAAAACTTAGAGCTGAAAAAGCAGAGTATAGCATAGAAACATCACTTTTTTGTCTTGTATTTAATTATATTTTTTTAAGGCACCAGATTTACTTAACATGCATTGCCCGAGATCAATCATTCTTGGATTGTAGTAGCACATGGTCACTCACTCACTTGCATAGCAAAATAAAAATAAAATAAAATTTAACATTATAGCCAACGTTCATACATTTATGTAGCGTGTGAACGTCTATTTCTAAATAATGGAATTATCCAAGTAAAAAAATAAAATAAAATTTTAAAGAACTAATTTAACCAAAAAATTTAAGCTAGTGGATGATGATTTTTTTTAATTGTTTATATTATTCTCTAACACGTCCCCTCACATGAGAGGGACAATGCAATGCAATGCAGAAAGTGGAGACATTGAGGATACGTAAAAAACTAATTCAACCCAAAAGCTTAAGCTAATGAGTGATGACTTTTTTTAATGATTTATATTATTCTCTCACCAAAATAAAGATACTTCCATATTATAAAGACAAAAATAATGAAATACACTTGGATACCTTTTATAGTAGAAGTTAAAAAAGAAAAGCTTTATACCAAAAAAAAAAAAAAGCTTCTGAATACTATTTTTTATCCAAGCTACATTAACCCTCAAGTGATACTGATTGTGAGAAAAAATGATGGATGAAGGGAGTTTCGGCAGGGTAAGATTTGTTAAAGGAAAAAAGAATCTTTATCCTCTGTTAACGTCCTCCTCCCTTTGCTCTAGCTACTTGCTTTTTTTATACTTCCTGATAAGTCTCCAAAGTGAGACTTAAAAGGTGTAAATCGATGATATTAAATTGAAAAGAAATGAGTGATAAAATCTTTAGTTGCAATGAAATTTATGATAAATTGGTTTTGATGTTTCCTTATGCTATGAAGTACTGACACTTCAAAAATCCTGACGTGTCGTGTCTGACACTTCCCGATATTCTTGGACACTCCGACACTCCCCAACACTTCAACACGCGTTATAAAAATTCAAAAAAAGGTTCAAAGGTTGCGTTGCGTTGAGTTTTTAGTTCTAATTATTAGATTCGTTGGATTGCGATTACCATTTTATTCAATTTAATATAAATATTTAGGATATTTTATGTTTCTTTGCAAAATTTATGAATATTATAACTTTAAATTCATTTTTTTGTTAAATTACTGAATATTAAATATAATATACACTACATAAATTAAAAATATTATTTAATATCAAAACGTGTCCTAACGTGTCGAAATCCAACATTTTTTAGAATTAACGTGTCAGAGTGTCGTGTCACGTGTCCCGTGTTGATGTCCGTGCTACATTGTCCTTATGTATAAAACTCTTACTGATATAAAAAAAAAAATCTTATACCGAGTTGGGTTGTTTAATGCACGACTTTTAACGCCCAAATATATAAGTGAGATAAGGTCCAAGCAAGGGATGATAAGAAGGAATCAAGGTCCATTGATATAAGACCCAATTCAAATGCTAAAAGAAAGACAAAAATAAGGGAAGAGAGTAATCTTATAAAGACCATCAAAAAGGCATATGTCCTCAACGTAGTCAAAATTAGGATTTTACCTAAAATCAGAAAGGGAATAAAAAATCGTAAATCATAAAATCATAATAATACAAATTGTAGATTTTACATGCACTCTAAAATTAAATTTTTATATACATATGCTTATGTATAAAAAAAATTAAGAAAAATAGACTACCTGCCACCATCCTTATATATTTGCATACAATTGTCACACTCTAAAGGTCTAAGCTAATAAATCATTCAAGTTAATATCATCGAAGACATTTAGTTCCACATGATCTTCAACTACATCATTCAAAATTGTCTTCATCTAAACTTTCATCATGAGATAAAGTTCCTTCATTTTCCACAATCCATTCATCTTCGGATGAAACATCAGCAATGTTATATTCAACAATTTTTCTAACTTGCTTAACATCATTCAAATAGTTAAAATCGGGATTTAAATCTTAAAATCGGAACTTAAGTAAATGTCTAAATCAGGATTTTATATTGGAAAGTAAGTGAAATCTAAATCGTTTTAGCAAAAATAAATCGTTAAAATCGAGATTTTAAGATTTAAATCCAGATGTTAACTACCATGTCCTCAACAGTCTCTCAGCAACTGAACCCTAGCCTTCATCCTCATGTGTTCACCTGATAGTCACACCAAATCACAGCCAAATCCACACACTGCATCTAACCATGATCGCACCTGACCTTGATCTCATTAAACCCATTAGCCATTAAACCATCTTTCATACTGTTTTCACCCAATCATTTTTCCTAACCCACAACTTTAACCCAAATTGTGTCACAACTTAGCAAAATGCAAAATTGTATCTGCTACGTTAAGGTAAGGTTGTTACATAAATTGGGTGCGCAAACCGTGGGGGTGCTTGTGCAAAGAAGGATCACATGATTTGTAAAAAGGGAGCACACGTAGACGTTGCTAATAGAGTAACCCAAGCCATGCATGTGTAAGAGAGCTGATATAAATAGGAGCTTGTGCGAAAATGTAGGCTCTCTACTTCTACTTCATCTTCTTGTTTTCGTTTTGAATAGCTCTTATCTTTCTTTTTCTTTTTCTTTTTTTCACTTTACCGTAGTTGATATAATAGCAGTGCATATCTTATGATATAGCAACTGTCACAGTTTGATTTCAGTTTTAATTGTAATTTCTTTGAATTTCATTTGTTGTTTTTAAGCTAACTCATATGGTCATGAGCTAATTTTCTAAAGGTTGGGTCTAGGTGATACCCAAACCTCAACACTCTGTGAATTTTTTTTTACCTACACATTTAATGTTTAATTCAGTTGTTCAAATTTGTATTTCATTGTTGAAGAATTTCTACATATCGGCCAAGTGTAGAAGCTTATACAGAAATGGTTTGTTGGGAAACAACTCATTTCTGACCTTGATTTGAACACATGAACTTGAACAAGGGATCATTCAAGGGATTCAACTCAGACATGAGTGAATCAACCATGTAACTATGACTCTGTACTTCAAGAATCCAGGTCCCATATGCATAGGGATATGCTTGAAGTTGATTTTGGATAAAATAACTTTTAAGGGATTAAAGGTTAATCACTAAGTCAGCTCACTGAAAATAATTGTCAAGCATCTTGGTAAATAAATTCATCCACTTAAGTGTTGTGGGAAGGGGGAACCAAAAGCCTAACCTATTTTTCTAAATATTTTTACAAATTCGTTGTTCTTATTTATCTGTTTTAGCATTTAATCAACCTTTTGTTTTACATTTTTCTATAAAAATTGTTTACATAAAAAACAATAACAAAACACTTCTTAAATTGATTTCTTATTACTTTCCGTCTTTCAGAACAATTGAATCCAAAATTAATTCAGAAAAATCTAAAAAAAAATAGTAACGTAGTTATTACTATTTCAGATTAGTCTTGTAATTTTTATTTTATTTTTTTATTTTTTTAGATTGAATTTAGTTATAGCAATTACAAATTTTAGTCTTAAAAATGTTAAAGATCTTTGTGGGAACAATAACTAAGACTCAAACAAGTCCTATATTATTTGTTGTCGCGTAACGCACATACTTGCATAACTATTAGCAAGACAACACTACCCTTCATCTTCCTCCCAATAGCTAATAGAAAGAAATCCCCATCAAAATCATCTTCTTTCCGGCATAGCATGGTCCCCTTGTGTAGTTGCTCCTCACAATAACTGAGTATGGGCTTTTTGTTTTCATGAACTTTTTTTGCTTCCCCTTGTATGGATTATGTCCATGCCGTTCTTAAATGATGAAGAAAGAAAATCCACAAGAGATGGCCATCTTCCCCTATAATACTCCACCATCAAGGATCACAACAAAATGGTGGATATGATGATTGTAAAAAAAATGAAGTAGCTTTAAGCACGAATGGTCTAAGAACATGATAAAGAAAGAGAAAAAAATAAAATAAAATAGGGAATGTACTTTTACATCAAAGTATATATATATATATATATATATATATATATATATACATATATATATATATATATATATATGAGTTTTCATTTTATTATTCAACATAACACAAGAAACTTTCCTACACACACAATATTTTTGGGGCCCACACTTTTAAAACAAAAAAAGAAAAAATATGGCACGCAAAACGAATCTCTATAACTTTACACAATCACTTTTCCTATAACATAATAAACATAAAACCATATATATATATATATATATATATATATATATATATATATATATAAATTAAAAATTCAGTCACTAAACTGTCCAGTGAGTGAATTTTAACTATATTCTCCCGCGAGAACATAGTGCAAAAATATTACAATGGTGTTCTTCAGGTGTTCTCCCGGCAGAACATAGTTATAATTTTACTATAACTGTGTTCTCGCGGGAGAACATAGTGCACTGAACCGATTTTTACATCCAATCACTGTACACTCACTAAACCCACACACATATATATATATAAGAGGTAAGATCCTTTGATACCGATGTTATATGTGAAGTTTGACACCTCATCTGAAAGTCGTTAGATAAAAAAAGATCAATGGTGTCACATGTTTACAAATCAGAGCCGTTGATCTTTTTTGATCTATCGACTCTCAAATGAGGTATCAAACTTCAAATTTGACACCGGTATCAAAGGATCCTGCCTCTACTTATAATAATAATAGACATGTCAGAATTATATAATATTTTTGTTATGATCTAATAAATTGAGATGTCCAATCAGAGATTAGAATGTTAATATAAGATCTGTTTGTGCTCTCTTAGATACTTTTGAGGGAGGTACACTAGAGATCAGCGAGATCATGTGCACAATAATACGAATAACATTGTAAAGCGTGGGGTGTGTGCACAATAACGAACTAAGATAGAAAATTTAAAATATGTGTACCTTATTGATTTAATCCCTTATTTACATACGGAGTGCACTTCAGAGCCTCCGTAGAATGTGGGTATTTATCATGTCGATAACAATTTTTTAAAAAAATATTTTTTAATTTTATACATGCAGTAAAAGAAATTTGGCAAAAAATGGATGTTCACAACAATCACCAGAAGTTTTGGATCTTGGTCTAACATGACTACTAAAGTTATCTTAGTGGACCGAATAGAACCCATTGTTATTTCTTCCAACACCCATTTGTTTTGTGCTTGACCCATGAGGTAAAAAAATACCCAATTCCAGTGCGGTGCATCCTGCCCTACCCTTCCTCCGTCTCCCTCTATTTCACGCTGCTGCTGCTGCTTCTGTTTTTTTTTTTTTTCTTCTTCTTCCCGCTACTGCATCTTCTTCTTTTTCTCTTCATCTTTGTCTTTGTCTTCTTCTTCTCCTCCTCCTCCTCCTTCTTCTTGTGGTTTTTCTTTTTCTGTTTCTTCTTCTTTGTCTGATGCTTCTGTGTCTTCGTTTGCTTCTTCTTTTTTATTTCTTGTTGTTGTTCCTCTGCAAAACAAACTCCATCTCATGGCTGACACATCATCCTCCTCTTCTTCCTTCAACCACGATGTGTTCCTCAGCTTCAGAGGAACTGATACTCACTACGGTCTCACTGGCTATCTCCGCAGCGCTCTTTGTGATAAGGGAATTTGCACCTTCATTGAGGACGACGAGCTTCAGAAAGGAGGGGAGATCACACCATCACTTATATATATTCAGAAGGGCAGGCTTCGCTCAGCGCTAAGCTTGCTTGCCGTGTCGTGTCAAGTCGCAGGGAAAGACTGTTTAGAGTGTTCTCTTCGACACTCACAAAGTGGGTGTTTGAACTCGGTCGGCACTTTTTTAATAGCAAACGACAAATGACACAAGACAAAAGTAAGGAGTTGACATTAGAAATGGACAGGAATCTTCGAGGAAACCTCAGAGATCGGAGTATGACCTTGGACTCTGTAAGTTTCCTCTCTTGTTGGATTTTGGAGAACCAAAACTCCAACTACACTCGTACTAACCTTGTTTTGCGGATATTTTTTTCAGTAAAACATTTGACAGTTTCTAATTTGTAAGTTGTGTTATCATAAGAAGTTGGACATTCAATTGCCCATAGTCTAACTTCAAGGGGTGTATTAGGGATAACCATAAGTTAGTATTTAAATTAGGTAAACAACTTCTATTTCTATCCTATTTGTTATTTAAATTATGTAAACAACTAGAATCTATATATAGACTTCCATAAATTATAAAATAAACTTTGATTGCATAGAATTTTCAATAAAACTAGGCGTGACACATGGACACCCACCTCCAAAACAGTGGCTTTGGGGCGGGTTGCACCTTGAAGTTAATTATTTTTGGTCTTTTAAATCATTATATGTCTGCGTGTAAGTTATTCTTATTGTTTGTTAATGAAATACCGTATAATGGAATATCTATATGTTCACACCGCAATGACAAATGACAGCTAAAGAGAAAAGAAAGGAGTTGACCCTTATATCTTGGGCCAACTCTCCGTTGCCCCTTATATCTTGGGTCAACTCTCCGTTGCTACATTGTCTGTATAAATTTCCAATTTCATTTTGGAGACCCAACATTCCATCCATAGTCATACTCATACTAATCTTTCTTCCACATCATGGCTGTGCCACCATCCTTCTCTTCCTTCACCTACGATGTGTTCCTCAGCTTTAGAGGTACTGATACTCGTTACGGTTTCACTGCATATCTATACAAAGCTCTTTGTGATAAGGGAATTTGCACCTTCATTGATGACGAGGAGCTTCAGAAAGGAGGGGAAATCACACCATCACTTCTCAAGTCTATTCAAGAGTCCAGGATTGCCATCATTGTGCTTTCTACCAACTATGCATCATCTTCGTTTTGCTTAGATGAACTCTCCAACATCATTGACTTCATTAAGAGAAAGGATCGATTGGTGCTGCCAGTTTTTTACAAGGTGGATCCTTCTGATGTGCGACATCAGAGGGGTAGTTATAGAAAAGGATTGGCTGATCATGAAGTGAAATTCAGGGCTAACAAGGAGACGTTCAAGGATAACATGGAGAGGTTGCAGAAATGGAGGAAGGCTCTACGGCAAGTAGCTAACTTGTCTGGCTTTCATTTGAAACATGGGTATCCTACCTCACCAATCTTTTACCTTTTAACTTTTTATTAATTTTCCTTTGTCCAATGATTTAACCTTTCTTTGAAAAGAAATACTTGTTAACCTAGCTTTAACATGTTAAATCATTGTATGTGAAGTACTTTGCATTATAAGTACCAAGATATGGATATGAGGCATTTATTCTGACTTCACTCGAACTTCTCTGACTGAACAGGGATGAATATGAACACAAGTTTATTGAGAGCATTGTCAAAGAGGTCTCCAAGAAGATCAAGCCTGTTCCTTTACCTGTTGCGGATTACACAGTTATGATCAAGCGTGTTTCTCCGTTTTTTTTTTGTTTTTTTTTGTTTTTGCAGAAATTTGTGAATATGAGTGTTTTGAGTTTTGATGATTGTGAATTTTTAACACGGATACCTGATGTATCTGGTCTCCCAAATTTAAAAGAATTATCATTTAAGCGTTGTGAGAATTTAACTACAATTCATGATTCAGTTAAGTTGCTGGATAAACTTGAAATATTGAATTGTTCAAGTTGCAAGATGCTTCGAGATTTTCCTCCGATCGAGTTGACTTCTCTTGGAGAACTCAGTCTGCCTGTATTGCCATCTTCATTTGAAAATCTTACTGGGCTTCAAGAATTACATGCCAGTCCATGTGAAATTGTTCAGTTACCAAGTAGCATTGCCAATATGCAAAAACTGGCTGTGATTGTGGATATGGGATCATTGCCAAAAGTGGGCTCAATGATGTGTTCAAACGTAGAGCGTCTTGAACTCAAGCGGTGCAACGTGTCAGATGAATTTCTTGCAATTGGTCTCGCCTGGTTTGCTAATGTGAAAGATTTAAACCTATCGGAGAATAATTTCACAATTATTCCTGAATGCTTCAAAGAATTTTGCCTTTTAAGGAAGCTTAATTTGGACTATTGCGGTCTTGTTCAAGAAATTAGAGGGATTCCACCAAACTTAAAACATTTCTCTGCAAGAGACTGCTTCTCCTTTACTTTTGAGTCTATAAGCAAGTTACTTGATCAGGTTTTGTTTTTATTTATGTATTTGATTTGATTTGATTTGATGATAGTGTGGTTAATGTTGCTAAACTTATGAATTATTTATGAATTACAGAAACTGCATGAGGCTGGAAACACCAGGTTTTGTTTGCCTGGAACCGGAGAGATTCCAGAGTGGTTTGAGCACCGCAGCAGCAGCGGACAGCCAATTTCATTATGGTTTCGTAACAATTTCCCTGCCATTGCTCTCTGTATTGTTGTGGATGGCTGGCGGGATGCACCCGCTGTGATCATCAATGGCAACAAAGGTTTCAAAACTGGTTGGCCTGACAAGCTGTTACCGTATCATACATATCTTTTTGGTATGCAACCTGAAGATATTAAGCTGGATGAAGTGCCTTTAAAAAATGAATGGAACTGTGTTCAGGTTAGATGTGGACCCATTCGAAAACATGATAAAGGCGAAATGGGAATCCATGTATTCATGGAGAAAAATAACATGGAAGATATTCTATTCACTAATCCTGATCCGAGTAGTCATGGGAACCATGATTCTGACAGTGAAGAATATCATACAAAAAGATGGATTCAAGAATCTTCGGAAATTGGGGGATACTATCCAAAGGATGATGATTGTGACATTGGTGAGTCCAGCCTCCTGCCTCGACAACGGGAACCTGAGTCCGATTCTGAGGATGATGGTTCTGACAATGAGGAATCACTTGTTGATCTTGATGAGGCCAATATCTTGCCAGATTCAAAAGTTGACGAGAAGGAGGATTCAGAGGAACCGAAGGAAAAGACACGGGAAGCAATGCACATGGAAATTTCTGAAACACAGTTTGGGCAACAGCAACAACATATGGGTTTATTGTCACGCGTGTGGAGCTGGGCTAGCAGTTTTTTTCCTTTCTTCCAGCCCCAGCAATGCAGTCAGTTGGATAATAATGTGAATAACAATTCACATTCAATGGTAAATTTTCTTGTGGTATGCTATATGTTTGTCACTAATTTTTGTTGCCATATTTATTCATTTTCCACATAAATGAAACTAAACAAAGTCTAGAGTTCTCGATTGAGGTGCATGATTACTTCTTTTTTTCTAGAAGAAAATATACAAGAATTCAATTTATTGCTTTTAGAAGTGACCAAAAAAGAAATAATAATTGTGCTAGAGAATTGAATGCTATTAGATTGTGAATTACTAAGAAAATACTGTTATATGTTTTGATTTATGTAGTATGTTAGTAAATTATCTTGACCTCATAATTTGAAAACCATATTCTGCTTTGTAATAATCTTAATAGGTGGCAATATTGTTTCAAGAAAAAGGAAAATGGTTATTAGTAAAGTTGAATAATAAAGATGGTAATTTATTTTGTCAGCCATTTTTTGAAGAGTTGTGATTCAGGATTCTACAATGACAAGCTTATTTAGTTTCTAATTTTAATTTCTCCATTACTGTGTTAAATTTAATTTCTAATTTTAAGTAACCAAAAATCTTATTTAGTGACAAGTACCAAAATCTCATCTGTTTTAAATAAGTCAAATCTTAGTAACCGTCTAGATAACAGTCATTGGCTGTCTGTTAAAAATATTAGACATATGAAAAAAAAAAAAGAATTGATATTTATCTAAACAGATAAGGTAAGTTACGGAATTGTTTGATTGAATGTCTAATTCCATCAACATAGTTTCTCGCACGAAATTTGCAAAATCCCCAAGTCTTTTTAATCAAAAAAATTATAATAACTTTTAAGATATATAAAACCATTAATGTAGACTAACCTAACAGCTTAAACTTTTGGGTTGAATTGGTTCTTTACAATAACAATTCTATGTATGGCCTGTTAGAAACTATGTATGGCCTGTTAGAAACTCTACATCTTAATTGTTTGTTTAATTGTTAATTTTATTGTGTATTGTGTATTGTTTGGAGACTATTTTGATTGAATTATTAATCACATTCACATGCCTTATTTCCCGCATGCCAATAGAAAGTTCTCTACATCTTACAAATCAAAGTTTTCTTAAACAAATTAAAGTGACAAAGACTTTCAATGCTTGCAAATTCTCTGCATTTAAATTAAATATGAATCTGATGTTTCTTATATGATACAAGATAAAATTATTTTCTACCATTTAAAATAATGTCATTTTTGGATTTGAAAAAAAAAAATTAAAAAGTTCATATTATAAGTGAATTTTTTATTTATTGGAATATCGTATAATTTTTTCCTTGAATCCAATGGATTGAGTTGCAAAAAATAAGTTTTTCTTCTAGACTAGAGAAATACTTTTTCCATTACAATATTTAGTTTGTTAGTTTTATTAATGTCATTTGATATATACTATTCTTTGTTTGGTTCTCCAGACCCAACACTCCATCCGTTCTTGTTCGATCATGGCAGTGCCACCATCCTCCTCTTCCTTTACCTACGATGTCTTCCTCAGCTTCAGAGGCATTGATACTCGCCATGGTTTTATTGGCAATCTCTACAAAGCTCTTGATGAAAGGGGAATCCACACCTTCATTGATGATGAGGACATTAAGAGAGGGGACGAAATCACTCCATCACTTCTCAAGGCCGTCAAAAACTCCAGGAATGCCATTGTTCTGCTGTCTGAGAATTATGCATCTTCTTCTTTTTGCTTAGATGAACTCTCCAACATCATTGACTTCATTAAGGGAAATGGTGGGTTGGTTCTGCCAATTTTTTACAATGTGGTTCCTTCTGATGTGCGACATCAGAGGGGTAGTTACGGAGAAGCATTGGATAATCATGAAAAGAAGTTCAAGGCTAATAAGGAGAGGTTGCAGAAATGGAAGACGGCTTTGGAGCAAGTAGCTAAATTATCTGGCTATTATTTCAAAAATGGGTACCCTACCTAACCAATCTATTACCTTATTATTAATTTTCATTTGTCTAATGATTTACTGTCAAGATTTGAAGAGAAAAAAAATGCTTGTTAACCTTGAACATATTAAATCATTGTGTATCAAAAACTTTGGATAATGATAACATAAGTCTAAAGACATGGATATGAGGCATTTATTTTGACTCCATACAAACTTCTCTGCCTGAACAGGGATGAATATGAACACAATTTTATTGAGAGGATTGTCAAAGAGGTCTCCAGCAAGATTAAGCGTGTTCATTTACCTATTGTCGATTACCCAGTTGGACTGGAGTCTCGAGTAGAAGAAGTAAAGTTGCTTATGGATATTGGATCTGATGATGGGGTTCACATGGTAGGGATCCATGGCATTAGTGGAGTAGGAAAGACGACACTTGCTCTCGCAGTTTATAATTCTGTTGCTGAATATTTTGAGGGTTTATGTTTTCTTCAAAATGTGAGAGAAAATTCACACAAACATGGGTTACCACATCTCCAAGAGATCCTTCTTTCTCAAATAGTTGGAGGGGAGAGAATTGAGTTAGCAAGTATACAAAAAGGAAGTTCAGAAATACAACGTAGGCTCCAGCAAAAGAAGGTTCTTTTGATTTTAGATGATGTTGATAAGCAGGAGCAGTTACAGGCTATTGCTGGAAGACCTGATTGGTTTGGTCCTGGCAGTAGAGTCATAATCACAACTCGGGTCAAACATTTGTTAGCATGTCACGAGGTTAGGAAAACATACAAGGTGAAGGAGTTGAATGAAAAAAATGCTCTTGAACTGCTAAGATGGAAAGCTTTTAAAACTGATGAAGTTGATCCAAGTTACACGGACATTTTATACCGTGTAGTAACTTATGCTTGTGGACTTCCGTTGGCTTTGGAAGTAATTGGTTCCAACTTGTTTGGAAAAAGTAAAGAGGAATGGGAATTTGCATTAAATCAGTATCAAAGGATTCCAAATAAAGATATCCGAGGGATACTCAAAGTAAGCTTTGATGCTTTGGAGGAAGAAGAGAAGAGTGTTTTTCTTGACATTGCTTGTTGCTTCAAAGGATATCCATTGGTTGAGGTTGAAGATATACTTTATGCTCATTATGGTGACAAGATGAAATATCATATTGGAGTGTTGGTTGAAAAATCACTCATAAAAGTAAGTTGGTTTGGTGACATGAAACTACATGACATGATAGCGGACTTTGGTAAAGAAATTATTCAACAGGAGTCACCGGACAAGCTTGGGAACCGCAGTAGGTTATGGTTTCCTGAAGATATAGTTCAAGTTTTGGAAGAAAATAAGGTGAGTAAAGTTGATATGGATGGTTTTGTTTTAATCTTTAACCTTTATTTATCTCTTTTGACTATTATATGCACATGTCACAGTTGTCTTTCACCAAAAAAAAAAGTGTAAATTTCTCTTAATTTGTGTGTTGAAGTCTTACATGTATTCGTGTATTGTGGCTAATTCTTGCTTTTTGTAATAATAGGGAAATAATAAAATTGAAATCATATGTTTGGATTTCCCCTTATATGGCGAAAAAGAAGTAATAGTAGATTGGGATGGAAAGGCCTTCCAGGAAATGAAAAACCTGAAGACACTTATTATTAGACAAGGTAGTTTTTCCAAAGCTCCCGAACATCTTCCAAATAGTTTAAGAGTACTAGAATGGTGGAGATATCCTTCACATGATTTACCATCTGATTTTCATTCAAAGAACCTTGCAATCTGCAAGTTACCAGAGAGTCCCTTAACGTCACTGAAAGCCGATGGTTCAACTTTAAACATGTTGATACAGAGTCAGGTTGGTCTCTCTTGTGATTGTAACAGTTATTAGTTAATTGTTTTTCAAACTCACCCAACTTTTAATGACATGTTTGACAGGCAATTGGTTCTGTTACAAGAGAATTCTATGTTCTGCCAGGACAAAGGATCCCAGAATGGTTTGACTACTCTAGCAGAGGAAACTCTGTATGTTTCTGGTTTCGTAAAGAATACCCCACCATCACTGTGTCTGCTGTTTTTGGAGTTTGGGATAATATGCAGGGTCCTTTCTCTGTAAACTTTCATTTCTATGTTAAAATCAATGATATTGAAAAACCTTTTGGTTTTGATCTTAACTACAATTTAGCGACTGATCATATATTTATGTCCAAAATCTTTACCTACAAATATTGGGGTCGCGAAGGACTACTTTCAGAAAATGAGTGGAATTTTGGGGAGGTTTTATTTGTGATTCCACCAGATTCAGGTTGTTTGGGATCAATCAAATGTACTGGAGTTTATGTAAACCGGGAAATGACTAGGATGGAGGATGTTCGATTCACAAATCCTTACAAGACACGTGATACCGAGAATGTATTAGCTTTATTCAACCCCACTGTCCAAATGTTGATTCGGTCTTCCATGCATCCAAATTGGGAACAACCTTTGGATGAAGTGTATAACAATTTTGCTTCACCTAATGACAGCTTCGGCCTTTCATGCATACAACCGCCGTGGACTACCAACCTAGGTAAAATGTCTACTTGTAGTTGTACCATTTGGTTGTTTTGCTTTGTAAAGAACCTTGAGGTCACCACCCCATAAGCTAGCTCAAAGGGTGGGAGTGTCCAAGGCCTTATAAACTCCACATTAGTTGTTCATCCAACCAATGTGGAACTATATATCTCAACACGTCCCCTCACACGAGAGCCCATTGGGCTTGAAGAGTGGATAATGGAACAGGCCCAGCCTACCTGTGCTAAGAAATTCCACAAGAGAAAGTGGGGGACGGCGAGGTTTTGATACCATGTAAAGAACCTTGAGGTCACCACCCCAAAAGCTAGCTCAAAGGGTGGGAGTGCCCAAGGCCTTATAAACTCCACATTAGTTGTTCATCCAACCAATGTGGGACTATATATCTCAACTTGCTTCTATATACTTTATATCATAACTCAGATCACACTAGCAAAATTAAGGTCACCCGCACATTGCCCTATTATAAATAATCACTCTGATAATTTTTGGACCAGATGGAGCTTTCCTTGATCATCAAGGAAAAGATCCAGGACAATCATCTCAAGCCCCAGGTACTGCTGAGGCGCAAAATATTCAGGACCAAAGCCCCACATCAACAAGTGGGAAAGTCAGACCAGGACTACACCTAGGAACAAGTTCTACTAAGTTGCCAAAAACATTTGAGCCATCTCTAAGAAATCCAACTGAACTAACTCATGATGATGATGTAGAAATGGAAGCATTTTATGCTTCTCTTGATGCTGAGACTCGTGTTGTTTCATGTTCCCATGATAAATCAGCCACCTGTGCTCCAAGTGAAGAGACCATGGAAGCATTGAAAATAGTACAAGACTTCATCTCTAATGATGCTTCTATTATTCTATTGCATCCTGAACGGTGCAGTGCTATGAAAACCAGTTTAAAGTACCTCTCCAATTTGTCTGCAGATAAAGGTATATCAAGAGAAATGAGAAAACTGATTTCAGAAGCTTCAAGGGAGTTCACTTATTGGAGTAAGGACTACATTGAAGCAAGCATGAAAATTGAGTCCACAGCATCCGAGTTGCAGAGAGCTGATGAAATAGAAACAAGCCTGGAGGGTAACAAGAAAAAGTTCAGAGAAGTTGAGGCCTTAGAAAAGGAGCTGCTTGACAAGTTAGCCTGTATGGAGAATAGCAAATGGGAGCTAGAAGAGCAAATCAATCTCATGAAAGATAACATTTCTTCCTTTCAATCAGAAAAAAATATGACCCTTTAGAAAAAGAGAGATCTTTGAGGAAGGAAAGACACTTAAAACTAAAAGAGATGAGTTGAGGGAAAAAGAATATCGTTCGAAACACGAGCATGGTTTGGCCAAAGGAAACACAAACAAGAATAAATCCTGAATGGTCAGAACTCAAACAAAAATTTAAGATCGCTGAAGAGTGACATGTATAGTAATTCAAGTGGTTCCTTAAAAAAAAAATAGCCATGAAATTCTTTAGTCTTTATCTTCTTTTTTTTATTTAAAAAAAAGCTATTTTATAATATATATATATTTTTATAAAATTATGCGTTTTGGTTAAATATTAGAGGATCTCATTTTCCAATTCTAACAAGGGTTTTATATTTCTCATTTAACATGGGAATTCAAATTTTCTTACACACCCTTTGATTTTCCGTGCTGACATGGGTCCTACATCTAATTTTTTTAACATATGGGTTTCACATGTTTTTTATCTCTACAACATGAGATTTCAATTCTCATTTAACATGATAAATATAAAACTCTTCTAACAAATATTAGTTTCGGACTGGTTCAACCTTGTTCTAATTCTTTCCTTCGGCCACCTTACCAAATTTGTAGGATTGTCCATTCTCATTCATGTTGCACGCCAGGTTACCTACTCATCTCTCAATTCTTTAGTAACCTTCCATCACTCTCGCAAAGTTGATCAAAGCTTGAAAGTATAGCCATTCCCATGTTGGGGGTGAAGGTGTAGGATTGGTAGTGCACAAGTACGGAATTGCTTGCTGCTTCTTTTTCCAACGCTAAACACAAGCATACTAGTTAGTATGCTATTATTTGAGGGAGCCTGCTTTTAGTATACAACTTCATTAGTCCATCTCAACTGCCTTCTCCAACAACTATGTTTTTCAAGTGCTTCTGGTTAGAAGATTGTATGGTAACACCAAAGGTTCCAATGTAATATACTTTTTGACATGGGGATATGATATTTTATTTTATTTTTTCATGTCCAACACTGTTGAATCACAATTTTAACCAATAGTAAGAGAAGAGATAAAAGATGAAGATTGTGATATAACGGTGTTGGAAAGAAATAGTAAAATAAATACGAGAAAAGATAAGCATACTATCTTATCCCTTGGATATAACTATCCTACATAATAAATTATATATTTTCCATCAAATTTAGAGCAAAAACAATTTGCTTATATTATTTATAGCACAGTAATTTTGAGTGCCATGCATGACTGTTCTTGATTTGTTGTTGAGAAGGCTATAAGTCATCAAATGTAATTGCTCTAGAATCTGAAGGTTCGATTCCGTGCACACAACCAAAAACCATTTATTACTCCAATTCCATTTTAACAGAACTTGCTTTTGCAGCTATCAAGATCCGTAATTGATGCATATCTTAAGAAAGCCGAATCTTAGAAGGAGCTTCTCACATCTAAGCTAGGACTACATAAACCCCACTTCAAGCCAATTCTTGAACCATCATCCCATCAATTGTTAATTTATAGTTATACCATCATCCCAATAATCAAAACAACTTTTAAAAGGTAAGTTTCATCCACTCTTCTCATATAGCCAGGGGCGTAGCCACCTTGTCACTTGGTAGTGCCTTGGCACTATCTTTGTTTCAAAATTTTGTACTTTATATATATATATATATATATATATATATATATATATATATATATATATATATATATATATGATTAATTATAATTTGGCTATGCCTAAAATTATAATTTGGCATTATCTAAATAAATATAACAAAATTGTAATATTTTTATCTTCAATTTTTAATTTTTATCTTTTCCCTCATTTTTTTAACCACTCATTTGTCATTTTACTTTTTTAAACATATTTTTATTTTTATCCCACATCTTCTTTTATACAACCTCTGTTGGAAATATTCAAGTATGAGTTGTAAAGAAGTACCACATTGGCTAGACATAGACCAAGTGATGACCATATAAGTGCAAACGACCTATAAACCTACAACCTTAAGGTTTTGGGTTGAGATGTGGTGTCGGCCCACTTATTGTGATTTATCGCTTGGCCTATGGATGTATCCCTTGCAAAGGGTTTTGGGCTCCCCCGTACCATTCCTAACAGTGGTATCAAAGACAAAGGTTTTGCTGGGCTGGATGGTGATGTTTCAAGGCTTCCGCAAAAGGCTAGTGTGAGTTCAATACTTAAAGAAAAATAAAAGACTTCACTAGAAGTTGCCCTTAAGGGGGAGCATGATGTTGGGTCTCATACGAGAAGATAGTTGTAAAGAAGTACCACATTGACTAGACATAGACCAAGTGATGAATATAAGTGCAAAAGACCCATAAACCTATCGCCTTAAGGTTTTGGGTTGAGATGAGGTGTAGAGTTTTGGGCTTCCCCGTACCATTCCCAACACCTTTTTTTTTTTTTTTTTTTCTCTTTTCCAATCAGCATCCCAAAATATCCTCCCTTCATATTGCCGTGAGTCTTGTTCTTCTTTTCAAAACCAACACTAGTCGCCGCCCCGCAACAAACTCAATCAACCTCCCTGATGCATAGCAAAAATTTTATTATCTAAAAAAAAAAAAAAAAAACCACCTACCACCCCTAACAGTCAGAACGTTGACAAAATATTGTATTAGAATAATGAACTTGGTTGCTTCCACGTTGTTTTGTTTCTGGCTGCTACAAAGTAAACAGATGAAGTGAATTGTATGAATTGGTCAATCTTAAGGTGTGCACCCCTCCCTTTATATATATCACTCTAAATAGAATATACCCTTCTGACTTCTGTATCCATAGTGTCTAACAAGTTTGATAATGATGGCGCGACCAGCACCATCTTCTTCTTCTCTTTTTGCCCACACACGCACCTATGAATATGATGTCTTTCTTAGTTTCCGTGGTGAAGATACTCGAACATTTTTTACTGATAATCTTTATAGTTCTTCGAGTCAAAGGGAAGTCTTGACCTTCATAGATGATGATGGTCTTAACATGGGTGAAGAGATTTCACCTTCTCTACACTATTCAATACAAAAATCCAGGATGGCCATAGTTATTCAACTAGCCGTTTGGTACCGGTTTTCGTAAAAAATTGATAGACAAATTCAAAAGAGATTTGAAGATTACGGTGTTTGGTAGAAGATTAAAAAAAACTATGCCATCAATATTGAATAGCCAGGCAAAGTACATCATGTGAAAAGTTGCAGCAATCGCTAGTGCTTGATACCCATATCATGAGTGGTATTTCATGGTTGCCTAGGAAAGAAAAAAATGTGTATGAAGATATTGTCCAAATTGCCCTTGATTTACTGTTTTTATTTTTGCAGTTTCAAAATTTACAATGCCCACTTTGGTAATTTATCCCAATTATCTCATCAATATTTTTACTTTCTACCAAACATAGAATTTGAAAACTTACTTAATTTCCCCGGTAATATTTCATCCTATCAAACAGTTTTTTTTTTTTAATTTTCTTATCAAACTTATTTTCCTACCATTTCTCCATTAATCGTATTTTTCTGGTAAAAAAAAATTTCTTCTCTACTAAACGCACCTAGAGCTGTTTGGTAGGAGACTTTGTTCAAAATAGCTAGGCAAATCAGATGGTGATTTGAAGATGACAGGTTTGGTAGAAGATAAAAAAAAAAATAGATAGGAAAATTGGTTGCCTAGGCAACATGATTTATGTGAAAAATTGCAATCAACATACTGTGCTAGATGACCATATTATACATGGTAATTCCTATTTGCCCACTAAAGCAAAAATTTACGTTGAAAACTTAATTAATTTTTCCGATAATATTTCGTCCTATCAAATAATTTTTTTCAACTTTACCAGTAATTTTACTTTCGTACAATTTTCCCAATAATTGTATTTACCTGGTTAAAAAAAAATTTCCTCTACCAAATGCCCCATAAAAATTATACATTCTCAACATTTTGTTTGAATGAACTTGTCCATATCCTTGAGTGTTATACAAAACAAATAGGTATGTGTATCTAGCGGTTAGATTCGGTTTTTGACAAAAACATAACCAAATCGGTTTTAATTGGTTAGGTTTTTAAACTGAATCGGTTTACTATTTTAAAAACTGATTTTAATTTTTCTAAACCAGTTTAAAACCAATTCCAAAATCAATTTATGAATTATAATCGATTTTGATTGAAAATCGGTTTTTATTCAAAATTAGTTTTAGGGAAAAGTGTTTGTCATTTTAAATTACAGAAAGTTATGTCATTTTAAGAGAAATACAGACACAGAAAATTTGAATTTTAAAATAAAAAACTACCAACTTTCTCTCTTCCATGATTTCTATTTTTCTGTGTCTATCACTCTCTTAAAATGACATAACTTATGTCATTTAAAATGATAAACACCAAACCCGTAGTTTTATATCAAAACTAGTTAAGAATAATAAACCGGTTATCAAGTTAAAAATCGATTTTATATCATTCAAAACCAGTTTTTGATGAGTTGTACTCTATTTTTTTTTTAAATACCTTTATTTATTTTTCACCAAAAATGTCTAGGCTATTTTGATTAAATATGAGAAGGCTCACTCTTCCCCTTTAAAAAAAAGTCATCTCAGTTTAATTAAAAAAAAAAAGAATAACATCTGTCATTTTAAAGGATATAAGCTTATATCATTTTAGATTCTAACCGTTGATTTCTGTCCATCAACGGTTATAATCTATTGAACCAAAATTATTAATTAATTAATAATAAATTTGACCCATTAAGTTTGACTCAATGGATTATAACCGTTGATGGACAAAAATCAACGGTTATGATGTAAAATGATATAAGTTTATATTCTTTATAGGATAGATGTTTTTTCCTTAAAAAAATTATGAAACTAAATAAAATGTTTACAAATTCGAAATTCAAAACTCTCCTTCCGTTCATACTTGCATATTAATTGAATAAAAACAGAAAAGTGGAAAATTAAAAGACGCGAGACAATGCATAAAGGAAGACACCACACCTCAATAGTAATACCAGATCTGCAAAATCCATCAACGATAGAACGTATTTGAGCCAATCAGCTCCAAGAATTTCCAGGAAAAAAAAACGATGAACACTTTGAAAAGGTTTTGGGGGCGCTGTGGGAAGAATCGAAGAGAAAAATTGAAAAACAAGATTTAAGAAGGAAAATAAGTAAAACGAAAGATCGATAGTGAATCTGAAGAAGTAAGATATCAAAGTAAAACACCACGTGTATTGGTTTAAATTTAGTTTGATTATTTTGGATATCCAAACTGTTGTGAAAATGGATAACCGAACCTAAACTAAAATTAAAAAATTGTAATGGTTTTTTAAACCATTTTATAAAAATCGGTTTTTGGAACTGGTTTATTTCGGTTCATGGATTGTTTTGTATCATCAAAGAGCGAGTTATGGAGAAGCATTGGCATAACACGAACAGGGAAGGCTCAAGGATGATACAAAGAAGGTTAAAAAATGGAGATTGGCTTTGTGTCAAACAATTGACTTGTCTGGTTCACATTTCAAACATGGGTAACATACTTCTCTCTTTTTTTTTTTTTTTTTTTTTTTTTTTCTTTTTTTTTCTTTTTTCTTTTTGGAGATATCTCTTTGTTCTTTTCAATTCAGTTTTTTGTTTCATGCTTGGTTGACTTTGTTAGAATATTCAAGTGTGATGAGTCTTGCATTAGTTGGTAATGGGCTAAGGGAAATCCATATAAGTGGAAGGACCCATGAACATAATGCCTTAAGGTTTTGGGTTGAAACATGGTGTCAAACCCACTTGATGTGGACGGTTATTGGAGGTAGTTTCCCACCACGGGCTCCTTCGGGACCAGCTTGACAGTGGTATCAGAGTAAGGTTGGGTTCGGGCTAAGGCTAGCCAGGTGTTTGGCTAGGAGGCAGTTTGAGTCCATATAAGTGAAAAGACCCGTGAACCTAATGCTTTAAGATTTTGGACTGAGACCATAGTTATCAAATGCAGATTGCGGTACGTCGCGGCCAACCCCGAAAAATGCTATAGTGTTATAGCGGGTTACGGTTGCGAAAATAGCATAATAGATATATGAAAGAAATAATGACCAAAAGAAACATTTTTTAAAGGCGGAGAGAGATAGTAGAAGTGACATAGAGAGACGCGGATAGACTAAAAAACCCTTAAATTTTTTCAGTTACATATTTAAATTTAGGACAAAATTGACATTTTGCCTTATGACAGTAATATGGCCGCAAATGCGATCGCAATGACTGCTATTGCGTTCCAGTGTGGCGCGACGCAGTTTCTACCGGCGAGGAACCACAACGCCCATACGGCACGACTCGCAGTTCTTGTTTTGTTCTTTCTTTTTGGAGAACCCTATTATTATTTGGTTGTTTTTGGTTAAATAAAATTAAAAAAAGAGAAAATGTTTTCTCGCAGTTCTTGTTTTGTTCTTTCTTTTTGTTTAGCCAATTGGTTACTGCTTCGACATTATTTGGTATCAGAGCTTTGGTTGTCACCTAAATGGCTGAACAGAACAATGGCGGTTGGGGTCGAGGTCGTGGACGGCAGGGTCGAGGTGATGGCGGCGGTAGAGAGCGTGTTAACACCCTTAATAGCGACGATGAACAACCACACATCGACGCACAAGATGCCACAATTATAGCTGTAATAGCATAACAAGGTGGACGAATTCAAGAGTTCAAACAACTACTTGCCTAAACACAATTGGACAAGTCAGATGAAGGAAAGGAATCTGAAAGATCATTTCATGAGGAGAAAAGAAGCGAAAACTCATTCTGGAACTGGAACTAGGAGTGACGAGGACAAAGACAACCTGGAGGTTAAAGAAAGCCTTGTATGGATTGAAGCAATCTCCTCATGCCTAGTTTAGGAGGTTTACTAAGGTTATAATGACCTTAGGATGCAAATAGAGTCAAAGAAACCACACATTTTTCTTTAAGCACTCCCAAGAGGGGAAGCTTACTCTGCTCCTTGTGTATATTGATGAAATTATTATAACAGGGGATGATATTGCGGAGAGACATGTTCTACAAGCACGACTAGCCTCTGAATTTGAGATTAAAGACCTTGGGAGATTGAACTGTTTCCGAGGGATAGAGGCAGCTCATTCTAAGGAAGGAGTTTTTATCAATCAGAAATTTTTGTCTTTGATCTTCTTACAGAAGCATGAGAACTTGGGTGTAAACCCTCTAGTACTCTTATTGAGTAGAATCACAAAATCGGTATGAAGAGGAAAGTCCTCCAGCTGATAAAGGACGATATCAACGGCTAGTTGGGAGACTAATATATTTGACTCATACTAGACCAGACCTAGCTTATGTAATTAGTACTGTGAGTCAGTTCATGCATAATTCAAAAGAAAAACACATGCATGTAGTGGAGAGAATTCTTCAGTACCTTAAAGCCACTCATAGTAAAGGACTATTTTTCTGACATGATGGCAATCTCTCTTTAGAAATTTATACTGATGCAGGTTATATTGGATTCGTGACTGACTGTCGATCTACCACTGGTTATTGTATGTGCTTTTGTGATAACTTAATGACATGGAGGAATAAGAAACATGATGTGGTTGTCGGGTCAAGTGCAAAGGCTAAATTTTGAGCTATGGCTTAAGGAATTTGTGAATTATTGTGGTTGAAGATTATACTTGATGATCTTAAAATAAGATATGAAGGACCTATGAAGCTATTTTGTGATAATAAGTCAGTCATTTCTATAGCTCATAATCTAGTTCAACATGATCAGACTAAGCATATTGAAGTCGACCATCATTTCATCAAAGAGAAACTGGATAGTATAATGACCCCAAATGGTAAATCTTAATTAGAGGTTTAATTTAAGGATTTAAATGCCATAATTAGATTCAGTGAGTGATTCCGAGTATTTTGACTGTAATCATGACTATGTTATGAACAGTGCGTTCTGCCGGAGAATTCGCAGTCTTGTGAATTAACCGGTAGAGCTTAAATAAGCAAAATAATTTTAGAGACATAATTTGACAATTCTGACGACAAATATGAGTTCAGAATGAAAAATTGTATAGTCTGGCACTTTCCGTGAAAATCTCGTGAATAGTGTTTCTACCGGGTATTTTGTACTGTTGTTAAGCAACCGGTAGAGTCCAGAAACAAATAATTGATGAAACAAGAATAAGAAAGTCCAATATATGCCAAGCAAGTCAATATAGGCCCAAGAAAATGATAAGTTTATAAGTTTTAAGTTTCATAAATAAACAAAGTACAGTTAGTGGTTCGCAGTGCATTTCGTTAAAAACGGTGCATAAACCATACTGTGAATTATGAATATTGTTCCTTAGGAAATAAAAATTAATGTAAATGATTTTAGAAAAATAAAAATATGTTCGTAGTTTTGAGTTAGTTTCGGGTCAGTTTAAGTGAAAATACGCGAAAGAAAAATATCTGTTAAAAGGTCACATGTGTTATAAAGCTTTGTCATTTAAGTAAATCACTATTCACACAACAAAAACTCCTTTCTCTCTCTCTTGCAACCCGAGGAGTTCATCATGGAAGGGGGGTTAGGGCTTGATTTTCATTCTTTGATTTCTTCTTGAATATTCCATCAAATCCAAAAGTCTATAACATGAAATTGATTGGAAACCACCCAATGAATCCATTCCACCTATCAATTTGAGCTATCCTTGAGTGTGTGAGAAGTTCTTCCTCCCTCCATTTTCGTGACACTATTCATCAAGGAGGAGAAAGTGCATTTTTGAAGGAGCTTTGCTTGGTGAATGCCTTCTAGGCTTTGGGTAGTTGATTAGAGGTAACAAAACTCTAATCCTATGGTTTTATTATTGTGATTTATGTTTTGAAAGTTATGAGCATGTGTGGGTGGGACATAAAGTAGTATAAAACTTGAAATTGATGATGGTTTGTTTTGTATAGGAAGTTATAGTGTAAAAGATAAACATTAACTTGTGTTAAATGAAGAAAAATCCCCTTGGTATCCCCTAGGTTCGGCCATGATGGGTTGAATAGGGGGCATTGGGCAAAATTCTAGATGATGTATTATGAGAGCATGATGTGTTGGAGTGAGTAGAAGTTTGGTGAATTTAGTGAGAAGGCCAAAGTGGGAAAATCCATGTTTAAGTTGATAATTAAGCTATGAAATAATAATTAAAAAGAAAAGAACCCTTTTGCATATTCCTTGGAGATTTTGATTTTTAGGGGAGTTAAAGAAATGGATTTTGTTACATTTTATTTAATAAAATGTGTAGTTTTTTTTTATGCATGAAAGTGATGAGTTAATAAGTTAGATGGCTTGAAAAATGGTGAAAAAGATCTTAATTCCCTAAGGGTGGGAACACGGTCTTTTAAAGAAAATGACATGAACTATGTTGAAAATTCTCAAGTGAACACTTGATTAAATTAAAGAACGCTAACGAGTAAAGGTGGTCTAGACTTGTGTATTGGCATATGATTGGCAAAAATATAAAGAAACGAAATGAAGCGAGAAAATGGTTGCCTTGTGAAAATATAGGCATGATAACATTTTATTGATTTGTATTTTGGATTCTTTCTCTAGGTGCGCCTAGGGACTGAAAAAGATTGAAATCTCTTGAAGAAAAAAAAAAGTAACTTGTGTCACAAGTAAGCAGATCGATAAAGCTTCAAGAGGTAAGCTCTATGTTTAAGGAGTCTTTTCCTACTTGAGTGCTCCACCATAGTTAGTAGACTATGGTTGGACTATATGACTGTGTAGACACTCTGTATAGGTGCATTCATATAGAGATATTTGATGATATGAAATGATATGATATGATATGATAAGACTGGTTCTGATATGATTTATGTATTGACTTTTGGTACACGGATGTCTTCTTGGGTTTTGCCTGAGATTGACAGTGTACACCTCTGAGTTACTCTATTTCTGTTTGGGGCCATCCCTTGGAAATGACGGCGCACGTCTCTGTTATGATATGATTATATGTTCTGCTCAGTTATGATATCTGTTATATGTTGTATCTGTATACTCTGTATCTGACTTTCATGCAGGAGTGAGCCAGGGGTATGGAGAATTCTCTATAAACCTGGAGCTTATTGAGATTTGTAATCTCACCCCTCTTTGGGGACATGATTTCAGGTTCCCAGACTGCCGGTGAACCTTCAGCAGGCAGAGACGCGGCACGTGGCTGAGACGTTCGACTGATCGGATTTTGAGTGGCTGTAGGCTACTACCTTTTTTGGAGTGTGTTGATGTAGTTTAGATTTCAGTTATTTTGGGGATCATTATGTCTGATCTTTCACTCTGTATATGGCCTGTATATGTTCTGTACATGTTCTTCAGTTTGATGCATGTACATTTTTGTATTCAGGCATGTTGATATGATTATGTAGTATTCAGTTATGCTTATGTCTTGGATTGCATGCTGTTAGATTAGTGGCACGGAGCCAAGTTTTGCATGCGCCCATGGATGGGTATCTGATTATAATTGTATGACTGGTACTCCTGGATATAAATATTGTTGAAACTGTCTATCAGGAACTCTTAGGAGTGGGATTGGAAAATCCCCAGTTGTCCGATTTATAGAGGTTACTCTGTCCGATTTTCGTTTACGCTGAATAAGAATGTAAAAAGAAAAAGAAAAAGTTAGCTCGTAATTTAGTAAGATAAGTCTTCCGCTGTTTCTGTTTTTATCATATGTATGTTAATTGAACCGGCTCGAGACGGGGATGTTACATTTATGGTATCAAAGCAGTTTCTCTAGGAGAGCCTATGAAATATTGCATGAACTGTTCGGGTTATTATGTTCTTGAGTCTTTTCTTGGAGTCTTATGATATGCATGTCTGATCACTGAGTGTGAGCGTAGCTAACTCATTCCTTTGTGTGAAATATGCAGAATTATGGTACGTCCAAGAAGGACTCCGGATCCTCCGAGTGACCCGACAGATCCAATTTTGGTAGATCTGGCCAGGCCCCGAGTAAATCAGCGGGGTGGTACTTCCCAGCCAGATCCAATTATAAGGGCCTTAACTGAAATGCAGCAAAATATGGCTGCAGCTAGGCAGCGAGATCTGGAAGTAATGATGAAAGCAAATCAAGATCTGATAGAGGCTAATAGGTTGGTCAATCAACAGATGATGGAAGCTAGCCGTGCGGCGAATATTGAAATGATGAGGTTACTCCTTGCGGAGGTGAGGGCGGGTGGACAAGGTCCACAACAGCAGCCATAGCCACAGCCACAGCCACAGCCTATTCCTCCTCCCCATAATCCCATTGTCGTGGAGGGGGAAGGAAACAATGAAGAGTCTAGTCACAGGGGTGGTGTGGCACAGCCAGTGAATAACAGAGAACAAAGAGAAAGAATGCTTAATGCCTTCCGGAAACATGCACCACCAAATTATAAAGGAGGCATTGACCCCATTGCCGCCATTCAGTGGTTGGAAGAACTGGGGCGTATTTTTACTGTCATGGAGTGTGATGATCATCAGAAATTATTGTATGCTTCTTATATGCTGCAAAATGATGCAGCCGATTGGTGGAGAAACACTCGTCAGTCTTTTGAATGCCAAGGTTATGCTATCACTTGGCCTTTCTTTGAAAGACATTTTTTACTGAAATACTTTCCGGAAGAAGCCCGGTTAAGGAAAAAGGGTGAGTTTGAAGAACTGAGACAGGGTCAGATGTCTATTGATGAAAACTTGAACAAGTTTAATAAACTGGCCAAATACTCTCATTTCCAAAGAGCACCACCTACTGAGGATGATCTGATCTTTAAATTTCATAAAGGACTACATGATAATATTTCTGAAAAGCTGGCAGGTGATTCGTTTGATACTTTTGCTGCACTTGTTAAAAAGTGTAAAAATGTCCAAGAATATTACAGAAGGAAGAACAAGGACCAGTCAGCTCCTAATTCCGGTCCTAAAAATACTACCGGAAATGCAAAAGGAAAGGGTTTGCAGGCGAAACAATCTGATGGTAAATTCAAGAAGACTGGGAATTCCAAGCACGGAAATTTTAAACCTGTTGCTCCACGTACTATCTGTGGAAGAACTCATGCAGGAGTTTGCAGGAAAGAAAAAGGGCTTTGTTATAAGTGTGGTCAACCCGGGCATTTTATTAAGGACTGCCCCTATGGTGGGGGACAGGTTTCTGCAATTCAGGCTACCCCGGCCCCTATGATGATAGAGGAGCCATCGCTTCCTCCGCCACCTCCTGTTGCCCGTGTATATGCAGTGACCCAGCCAGAGGCTGAGAGATCAACTAGTTTGGTTCGAGGTATGATTTCTATTAAAGATGAAATGCTTAGTGTCTTATTTGATTCTGGTGCTACACACTCTTTTGTAGCTGATTATGTAGTGAAAGCATTTGATTTTCCTGTGACGATAATGAAAACCCCTATGCGTATTGTTACGGCTGTGGGAAAGGTATTTCATGAAAAATATGTTTGTGAGAATGTGAAATTCAAGTATGAAGGCAAGGAGTATTCTGCTGATTTTATCATGCTACATCTTGCATCTGTAAATTTGATTTTGGGAATGGATTGGTTGTCTAAATATTGTGTGAAGATTGACTGCTGCAGTAAAACCATTTCTGTCTCGTCTCATGATGATGAGGAGAAGTCTCCTTACTTGTCTGTACTTCGGGTTGTAAAGGCCTTGAAGGAAGGAGATTTCGGATTTATTATGTTAGGAGGTCTAGTGGGCGTCAATAAGGAGCCAATTTCTAATATTCCGGTTGTCTCCGAGTTTGAGGATGTCTTTCCGGATGAAATTCCGCACTTTCCTCCAGAGAGGGAAATAGAATTTTCCATTGACTTATTGCCTGGCGTGGGACCGATCTCTTTGGCCCCATACCGGATGTCACCTCTGGAATTATCTGAGTTAAAGAAACAAATTGAAGACTTGTCCAGGAAGAATTTTATCAGACCGAGTGTGTCTCCGTGGGGAGCACCGGTAATCTTTGTTAAGAAGAAGGATGGGTCTATGAGGTTATGTACGGATTACCGGCAGTTGAACAAGGTAACTGTTAAGAACAAGTATCCTTTGCCGCGTATAGATGATTTGTTGGATCAGTTGCGGGGTGCGACTGTATTCTCCAAGATTGATCTCCGGTCCGGGTATCATCAGATCCGGATAAAGCCGGACGATGTTCCGAAGACAGCATTCAGGTCCCGATATGGACACTATGAGTACTTGGTTATTCCTTTTGGGCTTACAAATGCACCAGCCGTTTTCATGAGTTATATGAATCGAATCTTTAAGGCATACCTGGATCAATTTGTGGTTGTCTTTATTGATGACATACTGATATATTCAAAGAGCAAAGAAGAACATTCCAAGCATTTAAAGATTGTTTTGCAAGTTCTGAGAGAGCATCAGTTGTATGCTAAGCCGTCAAAATGTGAATTCTGGCTTTCCGAGATACAATTTCTGGGCCATGTCATCTCGGCTGAAGGAGTGGCAGTGGACCCGAGCAAGATTGAAGCAGTGTTAGAATGGGAACGTCCTAAAAATATTACAGAGATCAGGAGTTTTCTTGGTTTGGCTGGGTATTATAGGCGTTTTATTGAAGGATTCTCACGGATGGTACTACCTTTGACACGGTTAACCCGTAAAGGGAACCCATTTGTGTGGACCCAAGAATGTGAAGAGAGCTTTCAAGAGCTAAAAAGGAAGTTGACTACAGCCCCGGTATTGATCTTGCCGGATCCTACAAGTAAATTTGTTGTGTATTGTGATGCTTCTAAGTCTGGGTTAGGCTGTGTTTTAATGCAGTATCAACAGGTGGTCGCTTATGCTTCTCGGCAGTTAAAACCGCATGAGGAGAACTATCCGACCCACGATCTTGAGTTGGCAGCCGTAGTGTTCGCTTTAAAAATCTGGCGACATTTTCTATACGGGGCCGATTTCATTGTCTACAGTGACCACAAAAGTTTAAAATATCTGTTTGATCAGAAAGAATTGAATATGAGGCAACGCCGTTGGATGGAATTTCTGAAGGATTATGATTTTGAATTGCAATATCACCCTGGTAAAGCCAATGTAGTAGCCGATGCTTTAAGCAGAAAGGCGATTGGTATGGCCAATTTGATGATTTCTGAGTATAATTTGATGGAGAAATTCAGGGATCTCCGCATTCCTGTGAATACCGAAGATAGTCCGCAATTATTGACTACTACGGTAGTCCAGAACTCCTTAGTCGAGCGGATCAAAGAAGCTCAATTGCTTGAT
>JAVKPL010011107.1:0-115731 GCA_032173675.1 Gastrolobium villosum | reverse complement strand
CTGTTAAGGGAAAAGCATTAAGGTGGATCGACCGACAGCCAGCAAACAGCATCCTTACATGGGAAGATTTGTCCAGCAAATTCTTTGATCATTTCTTCTCCATGGAGAAATATATTCAGCTGGTGAATGAAATCACAAACTTTCGCCAGTTGGAAGGAGAGTCACTCTGTGCAACATGGAACAGATTCCAGGAACTAAACAGGAAATGTGCACATTACGAAGGAGATGATGGCAGAAAAGTGGTGATATTCTTCAATGGAATCACCCCTGAAACAAGGATGATAATAAATAGTGCCGCTGGAGGTTCTATTCGGGAAAGCACATCTGAGCAGGCTATTGAGTTGATCAAAAAGCTTGCAAGAAATGAAAATGAAAGTGTGCTAGCTCCCACACAAAGAGCAGCAACAAAACCAGCAGATAGTGATGTAATATCATTATTTAAAAAGTTTGACAGTTTAAGTGAGAAATTTGACAAGTTTCAAGTGTCAAATGTTCAAACAACTCCTCTGGTTTGTGACCAATGCCAAGAAAGTCATGAATCCAGTGAGTGTCCGAATCCATCATCCGAAGATTCACTTCAACAATTACAGGTGAATGGGATATGGTATGATCAGCGTCCTCAACAACAACAAAACTTCCAGCGAAATCAAAATTTCCCTGGTGGTAACAACAACTTTCAGCGGAGGACTCAAGGATCAGGTATGGATTTTAAAGCTAATAATAATTATGCTCAATCTTCACAGAATCAGCAAAAAGAGCCAGCCGAGTGGGAAAAAGCTTTTGCTCAAATGGCTAAGGCTTCTAATGATATGGCTCAACATACCAATGCTTTCATGGAAGAAACCAGAGCCAACAACAAGAACACAAATGCTTCTATTAGGAACCTGGAGAATCAGATAGGCCAGCTGGCAAAGCAATTTTCAGAAAGAATTCCAGGTACATTTCCAAGTAATACAATTATCAATCCAAAAGAGGATTGCATGTATATTACAACTAGAAGCGAGAAAGTAGTGGCAACCCCAGAAAAGCCGAACACAAAGATGGAAGCTAAGAAGAAGCTTAAGGAGGTTAAGGAGCCAGAAAATGAAATTGAAAAACCTGTGGAAGAAGAAAAGCCAGTTGAGAAGAAGAAGTTTGAGCTGAGCCATGAATATGTGATGTCTCAAGCACCTTATCCAGCAAGGTTCAAGAAAGAGGCTTATAACAAGCATTTTGACAGGTTTTTAGACATCTTCAAGAAGCTACACATAAACATACCTTTTGCTGAAGCTTTGTCTAGCATGCCAAATTATGCAAAGTTTATGAAGGACTTGTTGTCAAGGAAGACACAAACTGCAGGAATGCCAAACGGTGACACTCACTGAGGAGTGTAGTGCTATTATTACCAAGAGGCTCCCGCCAAGCGTAATGATCCCAGGGAGCTTCAATATCCCTATTGAAATTGGGAACACAAAAATCAGTCGGGCATTGTGTGATCTTGGGGCTAGCATTAATCTGATGCCCCTTTCTGTTTGCAATTCCTTGGGGATTACCGAGTTGAAGCCTACTCAAGCATCTTTACAACTTGCTGATAAGTCCTCAAGGAAGCTGAGTGGAATAATAGAAGATGTTCTTGTGAAGGTGGACAAGTTCATTTTTCCTGCTGATTTTGTGGTGTTGGATATGGAAGGAGGAGCTGCAATGCCTCTTTTGTTGGGTAGACCTTTCTTAGCTACATCCCGTGCATTGATTGATGTTGAAAATGGAAAGCTTGAGCTAAGGATGAATGATGAGACCGTTACCATCAATGACTTTAATTCTTTAAAACAGTCTTCTCACAAAGATGATTGTTTTAAAGTTTCAAAGGAAAAACAAAGTGTGGCGGTTAAGGTTCCTAAAAAAACAAATGATGCCAAGAAAGATGGTGTCATGAAGGTGGAATCGAAGGAGTCTCCTAAAACTCTAAAAGAAATCTTCTTTTGTAACAAGGTAGCGACTGAAGTATTAAAGGAACAGGAGACTGATTGAAAAGATAAAGATCCATCTTCCCATACCAACAAAATTCTTAATGAGAAGGATGACAAACATGGGAAAAAAACTCAAGAAAGGAGTCATCCTACAATGAAGAAGGTACTGAGAAAGGAGGTGATCAAACTCTTTGATAAGAGTTGGAAGAGACATCGAAAGCTGAAGTTCAATAAGAGACACCGAGATTCTATTTCTCGGAAGAATCAAAGCTTCAAAGAGTTTCTAACATGGCTCCATGGTTTGGGCCAAATCTGGGAATGGTGGCTCCAAACACCAAGGCAGCCAATACCACCAGATCCTCCATTTGCTGAGTCATCCCACGCTGCTGAGTGGGATGACATGGAGGTTTGATTTTATCTCCTTGCTGACGGAAATTTTGTACATTAGTTTATTTTTCTGTTTTGTATTTTAGTTAGTATATTTTTCTCTGATGTTTTAATGTGCGCATTATAGTCTCTTCTATATGCCACTGTTTGTTCCATTGTGCAAGTTTTCCTTCTTGTGGTTTAATTATTGCTGAGGACAACAATGCTCTAAATCTGGGAATGGTAGGCTTGCATCTTAGAACTGCAATTCTTCTATCAGGGGAGATATTCTAACTCTTTTAATTTTCTTAGTTATTTTTATAGTTATTTGGTGTGCCATTAAAAAAAAGTGTGTTTTGAACAAATCCCAGGTTTAAATGCTCATCTTGTTAATGTACATGAATAAATCCTTGGAATATATTGTATGACTTTCTGGCATAACATTGCATAGGCATAATTAGATTGCATGATTGCTCGTTTGTCTGAGTTAATATTGTGAATTCTGATAATGTCTGAAGTCAATTTTCTTGAGTCTGCATTGATACCATAGCTGTGAGGTTTTGAGCCTAAACACTGAAATTTTTGTTGAGAGGCCTCACTGTTGTAATACTCTAGAACTTGATTGGTTTCTCTGTGATTCATGCATTGATTGATATGATAAAGACATTTTGTTCTTATTAGCTATTGGCCAAAATAACCCACATGTATGAAATTTTCCCTTGCTAGCCCCTTTGAGCTTGAACTTATTTGTTGATAAATGACCTATGGCCTAATTGATGGCTTAGCCTATATCCATGTGACTTACCTTGATTGCGATTGAATCACTAAATGTGTTGAAAATAAAATAAAGAAATTGAGGTAAGCTCCACAAAGGTCAAGTGATTAAGGGATAAAAAAAAATTCATCTATGCCCTTATAAAAAAAGAAAAAAAGAAAGAAAATAAAGCAAGAAAAAGGAAAAGAGTAAAAGGTGGCTGGAAGGAATTAATTCCCGAAATTCTGTGGGAATGCTAGTGGAGCAAAAATCATTGAATTGAATGTGTTAAAGTGAAATAATATCATTTTTTCAATCTCATTGTTGTTTGAGCTACTATCCATATATTCCTACCCTGTTACCCCGGCCAAGTTACAACCTGTGAAGTCCTTTTGATCAATTAATGCATGTGTGTGATTCTTCATTTTTAAGAATTTTTGAGAATATGATCAAGCCTATGGTAGTGTTATAGCTTTGAGTGATTGAGTGCTCATTATACCCTTAAACACTGAGTGTTGAGTGAATATTATTTATCTGTGTGAGGGATAACCAATGTAGACTTGTATCTCTAAGAAGCTGATGACATTATTGGGAGTTTATGATGTTGAGTCAGGCATGCATGGCATATTGTGTCTGAGAGTGTCTCTGGAATGTTATGTTGGATTAATTGATTATTTCCTGGATTGAGTCTTGTACATTGCTGGGGACAGCAACGTTTAAATCTGGGAATTATTTGATATGCGATCAGCATATAAGGAATTCTAAGATAAAAAGAGGAAGAATGTTACTTAATCTGATGCAAGAAAAGGGCAAAATCAATGTTAATTTGTCAAATATCTTAATCTGAGGTTATATACTGATTTTATGTTGATTTCATAGGAGAAATGCACAAATTGGAGCTGAAAAGGACAAAGTGAAACTAAAGGCCCACGCTATGAGCGTGGGAATGGCGCTCACAACGTGGGAAGAGAAAATTTGGCAGAAGCCACCGCGCTGCTAGCGTGGTGACCGCGCTTGCAGCGCCAGAGGATCGCGCCACTGTTGAATTCATATTTTAAATTCGAAATTTGAATTCAAATTTATTTTAATTAAATCTTTCCGTTAAACGTTTCTGTAATAAAGTTATACTTTAATATTTCCGTTATAACGTTTATGTAATAAATTGTAATACGTTTCGTCAGAAGGGCAATTTTGGAATTACGTGAGAAACCCTAGTTGTTGCCTATATAAAGTCTCCTTTGCACACCTTCAAGGGGATCCTTTACACATCAGAATACACCACAAGACCTAGAAGGAGCAGATTCGGCTGAAGGAGGAGGGTGTTCTTCGCGTTCGTCGTTCCGTTCTTGTATTTTTCTTCTTCTATTTTTATTTCAGTTCATGTTGAAATCAGATCAGCGATCATGATGTTGATTGGCTAGATTTATTTCTGTAGTCAGGGGCATGATCCCTTTGTGAACAATTGTTACAAGGATTGAATCATTATATGTATTGATTTTAATATATTTCGTCTTTATCTTGCACGTATTGATATTATTTCTGTTAGATCTGATCAACCTAATAGGGAATAATATTCTGGGGATCAGGGTTCGCAATAGGAATATAATACTGATCCTGAAAGGGGATAAAGATGACTCTCCATGCATGTTCTAGGGATAGACTTGTATGGATTGCAGTCGTGGGATTTATCTACATAATGCTTATTTTCAGGCGGGATTACTAAGGGATTAGGGTTCCAACTGAAAAAGGGTTAGATCACCAAGGGATTGGGATCTAACTAATTATTTCTAAAAAGATGATAATTTGTCTGAGTTGTTAATTTCGATAAGTATTATGAATCAATCCAAAGTAAAATTGGGAACAATTGGTGAATGTACCTTGGCTACAGTCTTCTTCATCACTTCTTCTACAAAAACATTTCTTCATTTATTTTAAGTCTTTTTCAGGAAAACCTAAAAAAAAGTCTTTACATTTTTAGTTACTATAGTGTGGAAACACAAATCGATTAATCTAAATTAAGAGGACTGGTTATAGTAGTAATTGTTTTCCAATCCCTGTGGAGACGATCTTATTTATCACTTTATTACTTGGAACGATCGGTGCACTTGCCGATTACGCAACAGTTGAGTCTGGAGGAGTGGAGCATGAGGTGCATATGGAATGCATCACATGTTAGAGGATCCACCTGGATACACTTAGCATAAGATTTTATGTTTTGAGGCCATGAACTTGTGCATGTTGAAAATGCCATGTATTTGAATATGTATAACTATACTTTGATGTATATGTATATTATGTGTGAGCATGAGATTTGTCCTTAGCCACCTATGATGCATTGGAAGCATGTAAATGTAAATTGAAGGGCTTTAGGCCTAGTGATGAATTGATTATAAGTATGGTTAATAAAAACATGTAAATGGATTGTGATAGGTTGTAAGTGCCCCAAGGCGTTTTGGTCCTTATGTGTGCCACCCATGCGAATTTATATACCTATATGTGTTTTAGGTTGTATTAGCAAGATTGAGGATTTTTGTAAAAAGAAAGGGAACTCTGGCCAATTTTTTGGAAATTGACATATATTTTAATGAATTTTGGGAGAACGTATCTCCCTCCACTGTGGTCCAATAGGGATGAGCCTTACACCATTTTGAAGGTGGAGTTATCCTCTATGTCGTGTCAAAATTTGGGGTTAATCGGAGTTAGAAATGAGGCGGTAGAAGGTCGGGAACTCAGCCCCTGGAGTGGCCCATGCACAAGTGCAGGAGGCTGATTATAAAAATTTGGCAGTGGAGTGGCGCCGCCTAGCGCCATGGGTCTGGAGAGAATACGTGAATTGAAGAAAATGGCAGTGGTGTGGTGCTGGTTGGCGCCATAGTGGTGCCACCTAGCGCCAATGTGTAGGAAATTTACGTATTGTGTAATTTTGAGATGCTGAGCCATTTGTTCCGGATTTGGTTTGGATAGGTAAGGACACGTATAAAATGGTGATTAATTTAAGGAGTTTATGGGAACCCTGTGAGTCTAATAACAAGTGAAAATAAATTATGTTAGTAGTTGAAATAAGTCTTCCGCAATGTGTCAGTGTTACGGTCACAACTTTTTGTTATTGCACTTTAACGATCTTAAATGTTGCGTAATAAACGAAAAAAGTTTACCTGTATTTTATAAATGAATTGTTGTGATTGTAACTGCGCTTAATATCATAATTAATGATAACAACACCGGTGAACAACGGGTTGTTACAATATAGGAGAGAGAGAAAATTTAAATGGGTCCTACCTCTTTATATGTGAGTGTAGGAGAGATATTTTACCTTAGGTTACATAAGAAAAACAATTTCCTATTTTTTTTCCCCGAATAATGTCATGCGTAGCTACACTTTGGTTTCAAAGGAAATTTTAGCCCAAGATTGTAATGCATTTTTATAGGGGAAATCCTTTTCCTGCATACACCATCTAAATTCAGGTGGGCCCCTAGGGCCCGTTTGGTACGTGGATTTTTTTTTTAAAAGTATGGGAAAGCTCACTTGGATAAATTGTCTTTCCACGTTTGGTAGCCCAAAAGTAAACATTATCGCGGATACATTTGTTTACCAGATTTCCTTTTGCTTTGCAAATTTGAGATCAGATACCACTGCAACAATACCAAAGATTAGTTGGAATTTTTTGTTTCTTAGGGAAGTAACAAAGAAACAGCTAAGTGAAGGACTAAATTAACCTTGATGTTTGTTATAACACCTCACAATTCTAAAATAAGTAATTAAAGTGTTAAGTGAGAAATTAAATGAAGGATTAGTGAAAATCCCAAAGATTAGGCCAAAATACAAAGAAAAAGCAAAACGGTAATTAACCAGCACGCAACCTTAGGAAGGTAAAAAAATTGAGCAGGAGGTCTCAGATGATAAAAATAAGCCTGGAAATGGATTCAGAACGAAAAATTGAGTGGATAGGCAAGTTTCAGAAAAATCAGTGAATAGTGTTTCTCGCGGGTAAAAATACCGCAGTCAGATTGCACCGTAAAACGTGCCAGTGGAATTTTGAGCTCTAGGTTTCAAATATTGATTTTAAATGGTCCATAGAAATAGGAAATATGATTTTTGATGATATTTGAGGGATTTAAGTCAATTTGTGGAAGTTTGTCAACAGAGCGCGCTGTACCTTAAAGCAGTGTTTTTCCGAACAACCGGAAAGCTCCAAATTTTTATCTGAAAGAGTAAAATTAAAGGACTTTGTTAAGATGAAACATTATAATTTCTCATTAGGTTTTTAAATAGTGAATTTTAGTGATGACCGGAGGGAAATTCGGGTGAGTCTTAAATCACGTGGGATCCGGTAGCCACTTAAAAGTCAATTAACCACTTAATGGCCCCTGTTTCTCTTCTTCCCCATCCGTTCTTCTTCCTTTCCTCCCGCAACCAAACAACCTTGGCCTCCATTTTTGCGCAAGATTGGCCTTTCTCACAAGCCAACCAATTCTCAACCAAATTCAACAAAGTTTGTGTTGAATCTTGATGGAAAACACCTCCTAAACCCATTGGTAGCCTTGTTTAGCCTTGAAATTGAGTGTGTGAGGAGATCCATGCCATTTTGGTCGCGGTTTGCTTGAAGAAAAGGGTGATCATGTTGATTTTAAATGCTCCAATGGTGGAGTATACTTAGGTGGAGCCATATACCGTGCAATTGGGTAAGTTATTTCAACATTTCATTGGTTAAATTTTGAGTTGTGATAATTGCCCCTAAAGAGGGATTTTGTGATATGTGGTGTTAGAGAGCTCAAATGGAAAATGTCTATTAGATGATAATGTCTTAGAATGATGTATTAATGCTAGAAATGCAATGAAAAATTTTAAGCGAAAAAAATGGATTTTTAACTTACGAAAAATTGGTGCATGAAATGGAATTTTTGAGTTTTGTGTTAATGTGTGGTATAGTGAATTGTAGTGTGATTATATTATGTTATGAAGTGATTATGTGAGTAGTGGGCCATAGGAATTGAGTAGAAATCTTTGGTTTGGACTAACCAAGATTAGGCCATTTATGTACAATTGAGCAAATTGAAGTTTTAGAACACTTTGGTGTTGTGTTGTGTGATGGAAAAGTTATTAGATGGGTTGTGTGGTGATTGACATGTGGAAGAATCAATGTAAAAATGATAAGTGTTGAAAGTGGCAAAATGTGCCTAAAGTGTAATAATTCGCAAAACGTTGCGAAAAAGTCGTAAAACCGTAAAACGGCGATTGAACTAGCTTTTGGGTAACCTAAGTAAGTGAAATAAAATGAGAAAGAAAATTTAGAAAAATAAAACCTAAAATAACCCTATGATGGCCGAACCTTAGAGGGAGAGAAGAGGAAATTGACGTTTTCGCGTTTTGACGTATTGTGACTGAAACTGACGACTGTGCATGGTTGTACAGGTTGCCGTACGTGGACATAGACTTGGAACAGTGGAACAGTGGATTGCCCTTGGTCCTGGATCAAGTGGATTGAGGTAAGTGATGTGGTTTACACATGATATGTTGAAATTCATGAATGGATTCAAAGTTCTAAGTGTGTGGAATGGTCCTCTGTGTAGGCGTTCCCGGAGAATCAAGCTGTAAGTGGAGTTCTGCGGAGCTCAGTGAAAAGAAAAAGAAAGGTAACCTCTTGGTACTGGGGCTTGTTCCCCTTTTGTGTTCCACCTTGCTAGTTGATGGCAATGGTAGGAAGTGTGTATGAGTAGTGTAGAACAGCATGAGCATGCATGTGCATTATCACAGTGGGTACTTATGTACCAGATCTCTGGCCAGTAGATATTTTTAGCCTTCGGGCAAGTGTTTCCGGACTGCCACTGGATAGGTCTCTGAGAGGGAGTTCCAGTTGACCCAGGGTCGTGGTGTGTTATCCGGATAGGAGCACACTAGGTTGTCTCGGGTGTATATGGTTAGAAGGGGTACCTTGGTGGGTTGTTCTATGAACACGCCAGGGGTAGTACCCATAGGCGTATAGCCGAGGACATGGCGTGGTATTGGTAGCTACCATCTCGCATGTCGTAGTTGTTCTGATATATCCCCCTTTCTCTAAATCCCTTGCTTTATCCCGTTTTATAACAGTGGTGTTGTTTTTATGCTATTTGTATACATCGAAGTGAACCATTGGGCGGAGTTTTCTCCAGAACCTCTTGGTTACTGAGATATATCTGTATATCTCACCCCGTCTCGGGGCATTATTTCAGGATGTACCAGTGGATATGGAGCAGCGGGCAAGAAGCCCGCATGATGACGAGTAGAGCAGTGGTGTATAGTTTAGATATCATGTCATTTTAGTTTATGGATTTATTTGGCAAGTGAAATGTAATATGTAATAATGTTAAAGTTGTAAATGTAAATGTAATCCAGTGTTGTAAATGTACCATGGATGTATGTAATATGATGGAAGGGCTTTAGACCTATTGTAGGTTTATGATTATCTGCATTATGGTTTATGCATGAAATTGAATGTTAGTTATTAAAACTATAAAGGATTGAAAAGTAAACCGCTTATGTTTTAAATGTATATTGAATTGTGTTGTAAGAGCCCCAAGGCGTTGTTGGTCCTTGTGTGTGCCACCTATTGGATTTTGCTGGATTTCAGGTGTATTAGTGGTGTTAAACAGGTTATGCAAATTTGGGGATTTTAGGAAATACAAAGGAAACTCTGGCGATTTTTTTGTAGAATTGGCAATTTTTGGGTGAACTTTGGAGGAGCGTATCTCTCTCCATAGTGGTTCGATTGGGACGTGCCATACGCCATTTTGAAGCTTAAGATGTCCCCTACGTTGTATCAAAAGCCTAGGTTCATTGGTGGTGTGCGCAGCCCATGGGGGCTGTTGTAATATACTGCCCTGTTCTGCCCTGTTTTCGTTGGCAGATTTGAGGTAGTTTTGAGAAATTAATTTCCGCTTCGTTACTTGGTCAAATTAAGCATGCGATATATCAAATCGAAGTTTGAGGTGTCTAGTTTATGGTGTAAAAGTTTGAGAGTCATTGGATAGGCGGTTAGTTACAGTTTATTCCATGAAGATTGTAGGTTTTAGGCTGTTTTGAAGTTGGTAGGCAATGTTGTTTGTCCATCTTCAAACGGCGATAACCGGAGCTCACGAGCTCGGAATCGAGTGTGTGATAGCTCGTTAGAAATTTAATTGAATAAGGAAAAAAGATAACCTGGTGTTGAAGTTTTAATATGTATTTTGTGTTCGTAGGAAAACAAATTAGCAATCCGGGTAAGTGGTAAAAACGTAAAAAGTGAGGATTGGCTAAGTGGGTTTATGGGAACCCCTTAGTATCTTGTATGTGATAAAATAAAGTGTATAAATAATTAAGTAAGTTTTCCGCTAGTGTTTCAGTTATGATCACAGCTTTTTATTATTACGTTTTTTATACTTTTACTGTTCGCGTAATAATCGGAAAAAGTTTATCCTCTTTTTTATAAATGAATTGCTGTGATTGTAACTGCGCTTAATATCATAATTAATGTTAACAATACCGGTGTACAACGGGCTGTTACATTTTATGGTATCAGAGCAGTTTTGTTAGGGAACTCTGATAATATATATATAGATGTGTTATGTGCTACATAGTTGTATGTAGATTCTTATCGATTACTGTATATGTAATTCCTTAGTGTGGGTCTGATCAACCCATTCCTTTGTGTTACATGTGTGGTCATCGTAAGAAGCCTGCATAGTAACTTTGAAGCACCGAGTGTGAGTCTTTAGCCTGATGTTGTGGCTGCAGTGTTAACTGCTCCATGGACAAAGGATGGCAGTAAGTCAAGTATGAATATTAGAAGGCATAAAAGAACAGACATAAATATTATATCTGACTTCGATGAAAGTCAAGAGAAAAGTGTATTATAAGCAACAGTGGTGTACAATTTATGATATGTACAATATGAGCATAGACGAACTTTGCAGTACTATGAAAGATAAACATATAACAGAGATGAGCTTATGAGATTGGTGAAATTCCAAGTATATGTGTAGTATAGTAAGACAATTATGTACAAGTGGTCTTGGTGAATAGACTTCATCAAGGCGAGAGGTTTTGAACCTGAAGAATTATTGAGAAAAGGGAACAGATATTCGTATGCGTGAGTTAAACACGTCAGGTTTGATTAGCAGTTATGAGACCAAGACAAGTGCAGTGCACTTGAATGAATTGGGATGGTTCAAGCAGAGAAGCAAATAGAATTTTCGATGAGTAACCCTACGAGATTTGACCACGCGAAAGTATGATGCTGGTAGATTGGTAATGTGAGAGATATTGAAATATGGGAGTGAAATCCCTAAAAAGATAGTGTTGACTAAACACAAGTGAGGTGAACTAATGATGAGTATATTATTATGTGTAATATGTATGAGGAAAAGTGAAGGAATCGCTATGGATGGCACAAAATAAATGTACAATGAAGACGCTATTGTAGTTAATGAATGTCGACTCAATTTGGCAGACGTATCAGTGATAAAGTAACAGGATGGCTGAGATGTACAGTCATTTATACGAAAGTAATGAGAATTGTAAAGAAATTACGATTTTGTGGTATATGTATATGTACTACTCATAGTAGTGCGCTTATGAAAATATTGGTATTTGATACGGAGTGATAAACGAAGTAAAGGTATTTACAAGGTAAAGAGATATTCTACAACCACCAAGGGTGGAAGCGATCAGGAGAATTGATGAGTTCCTCTACAATATAGAGCGTATGTTATGTGAGCCGTAGCAGGAAGTAGATTAGAATGATGTCATGATTTTGTGGGTTATTGTTGTATAACAATAAGGTGAGATGGTATGATTAGTGAATGAATGAAGGTAAAACTTAATGCGAAATCAAGTGATTAGTATACGAACCAAGTGACAATAAAGTGCGAAGTAAGAGGTTAACGAAAGAACTGATGTGTAAAGTGTGTAGAGAGTGTGGGATTATGTGGTCAGCAAAAGAGATAATGTGTAACGTCAAGATGAAAATGATAAGATTCGTTAGTGAGCTGTGGTATAATTGTCAGTGCAAGGGTGGACGAGTAGTTTTAAGTGCAAGGACTGATGTAGAATTTTAGTGTAAGGATTAATGTAAATTTCAGTGCAAGGATTGAGGTGAAGTAGTTCTTTGTGATTCGACGAAAATGATTGGAAGACCCCTGTGTGATGGGAAATGTGAAACTTATACTGAGAAATTGAGATGTGTACAGAACTTTGAGAAAATTTAGCAATTATGGATTAGGGATTATGTTATGAACCATGGCAAGTGATTAGTCAAAGTAAAAGAGTAAATAATCTGTTAGAAGAATAAGCAAGGAAGAGATAATGGACTACGGACTGAACGGTAACAAGACAGAAGGAACTATTACGAGTTAGAAAACGTGTACGAAATTACGAAGAGCATGTGGATTATTATAACCGTGACTATATTATAAACCAGGTCAGAGGGGTAACCGAAATGAAAGTAAACTACCAGTGAGAAGGATGACATGAGAGAGCAAGATGAATTAACTTATATGTAACAGTTGTATATCATACCACTACGACTGAGAGTATGGGGGCAGCCCATGTGGTAATACAGAATAGTTTTGATGTTATATACAGAGGTGATACAGACACCAAATGGACTGGGTTCATGTGTGATCGGGAGTGCACGGTGTACCAGTTTGCTGTTATATACAGATGTATTATGAGTATAAATTTCTCTGTGCACTGGGTGCATGTAATATGAATTGATAGTAGGAAGATCTCAGTGGGGCCTATGAGTCAGGAGTGTATAGCTATCTCGGTGCGGGTTAAGTTCCCGGAGACTAGTAGTATTTGATATGAGTAATGAGAAACGAGGAAGTGTTCCACATTGGTGTAACAGTTAGTATGGTAGGGATAATTTATGTAAATGCACAAAGAAGAAACATTTGGGGGATGTCTTAGAATAGGGACAGCTAGTAGTAAGTCATTTTTACGGCATGGATCATATGGGTGGATTCTCTGATCGGTGGGTCATGGCATCTGGGGCCTTAGGACAGCAAGAGCTCGAGGGGTTAAACCTGTGAATGTTGTTACCCACTGTATTGGGAGAGTTTTTCCATATGGTTAACGCAAGATGCGAGGTCATATATTTGTAAATGGATAATAGTATGTCAGGTTTGGATATAAGAGTTGTGGCTTAGTGTGCAAGAACTTCGAAGTGTGATAGTGAAGCACTATTGTGGGTGTAAAGTAAGTTTGATGAAATAAATTTTGTCTCTAAGTGAAATAGTAAGTTAGTTGGAACCCTCGTCTTATGACCAAAAAGGGATAATAACGTGAGTTAAAGTTGACAGAATGAGTAAGTGTCCTTCTAGGAAGGCTAGTGATGATCAAGATTTCAGGTTAAAACAGTAAAGTGTTAGCCCTAAGGAAAAGATAAATTGAAATATAGTCAAGTGCGAACGTGTATTAATAGATGGGAACTATAGTTGTAATTGATTACCAAAAAGTGAATAGCTTGGTTTTGGCTGGTAAAGTAGATTGAGAAATGTTGTATGTGATCGCATATGCCACTTATGGTGGAAAGTGTGTGGAAAATGCACAATGATTGATGATGTTTTGATTAAGTACTAATGAGGTATGGACGCGTGTTTGTGGTAATTTTGAATATTCTAAGAGATTGATACACCAACTGGTGGGGAATTATAAAACTGGTGGCAATAATGGAATTGATTTTAAGTGATTTGATAATTAAGTGTCAAGGATTCCTAGTGAATAGGACTTGTATATGAGAGATATGGCATTTTAAATAGCCCATCAGTTAATAGTGAAGTGGGTCAGAAATTGATTTGTTCCAAAGTGTTTAGTGGAAGTGAGTAAAGCTGTAAAGAAACAGTGTTTTGAGTTTGAAATCCAGGATTAAATGATGATGATTACGAGAAAGATGTACAAATGAGTGAAACATAAGGTTAAGTTGTAACATCGAAGTGGAATGAAAGTCGAAAATAGTTAGTGGGTGAAAATGTTAAGCATGAGTCCTCGATATGGAGGTCATTGATGAGTGTTGTGTTTAGACCGTGAGAGGTCTGAGTATGGAATTGAGCTGACTGAGTGGATAAAGTTTAGATGGTTCAGTTAATGAAAAGAGTAACAGTGAAAGTAAATTATGAATATGATTAGTAGATGGAAAGATTCAGGAGTGTGTGTGGTTAAAGATCTTAAAGGGTTAATTGAAGAAGATATAAACTATTGTGAGGATTGTGAATTTCATATAATGAAGAGACAGATATGGTTATAAGTACCTAAGAAGAGGTAAAGACATGTGACAAGGAAAAATAAAGTATATGCGTATAGAATTTAATGTGAGTCGGAATCATAAGAAGCGACAAAGTGCCCTGGAAACTAGAAAGGATGTGCTTCGGTGAAAGTTAAGAAAAACAACTAAATCGTAAGAGCAGTAACAGTAATGGAAAGGACTAGTAGGTCTGAGTATGGTTGAAACAGTGAGGACAACGAAAACAGTTAAGTGCTAAAGAAAGTGAGAAGATACATGAAAACCGTTAGAGTCTATTATGGAAACAACTAGAGATGTTTGGGAACGACATTGGGTCAGAAAGACAGATGAAGATGAGAATGAGATAAAGTGAGACAAACAAATTGTAATGTGGTCGTCCACTACCGATGAATTGGTGAAAGTGTAACCGTAAGCCGATAAGAGCTTAAAGTATTGCGAATTGAAGGTCGTAGCACCATAAATGACAAGTGTAAAATGAGTATATGATGAACTACAGTGAGTGAAAAAGCAACAGTGGTTTAAGGAAACAGTGAAAGATATAATGAGTTAAGGGGTCAGATACCCGAAGTTATCAAGTTGGTGAAGGACTCAGTAATCATGGATACCACATAAATGAGATTTGCGATTACACCCCGTGTTACGGGACCGTTAAGATGTAATTTTGCGGACAAAATTCTAAAAGGTGGGGTGATTATAACACCTCACAATTCTAAAATAAGTAATTAAAGTGTTAAGTGAGAAATTAAGTGAAGGATTAGTGAAAATCCCAAAGATTAGGCCAAAATACAAAGAAAGGGCAAAACGGTAATTAGCCAGCACGCAACCCTAGAAAGGTAAAAAATTGAGCAGGAGGTCTCAGATGATAAAAATAAGCCTGGAAATGGGTTCAGAACGAAAAATTGAGTGAATAGGCAAGTTTCAGAAAAATCAGTGAATAGTGTTTTTCGCGGGTAAAAATACCGCAGTCAGATTGCACCGTAAAACGTGCCAGTTGAATTTTGAGCTCTAGGTTTCAAATATTAATTTTAAATGGTCCATAGAAATAGGAAATATGATTTCTGATAATATTTGAGGGATTTAAGTCAATTTGTGGAAGTTTGTCAACGGAGCGCGCTGTACCTTAAAGCAGTATTTTTTCGAACAACCGGAAAGCTCCAAATTTTTATCTGAAAGAGTAAAATTAAAGGAATTTGTTAAGATGAAAAATTATAATTTCTCATTAGGTTTTTAAATAGTGAATTTTAGTGATGACCGGAGGGAAATTCGGGTGAGTTTTAAATCACGTGGGATCCGGTACCCACTTAAAAGTCAATTAACCACTTAATGGCCCCTGTTTCTCTTCTTCCCCATCCGTTCTTCTTCCTTTCCTCCCGCGACCCAACAGCCTTGGCCTCCATTTTTGCGCAAGATTGGCCTTTCTCACAAGCCAACCAATTCTCAACCAAATTCAACAAAGTTTGTGTTGAATCTTGATGGAAAACACCTCCTAAACCCATTGGTAGCCTTGTTTAGCCTTGAAATTGAGTGTGTGAGGAGATCCATGCCATTTTGGCCGCGGTTTGCTTGAAGAAAAGGGTGATCATGTTGATTTTAAATGCTCCAATGGTGGAGTATACTTAGGTGGAGCCATATACCGTGCAATTGGGTAAGTTATTTCAACATTTCATTGGTTAAATTTTGAGTTGTGATAATTGCCCCTAAAGAGGGATTTTGTGATATGTGGTGTTAGAGAGCTCAAATGGAAAATGTCTATTAGATGATAATGTCTTAGAATGATGTATTAATGCTAGAAATGCAATGAAAATTTTAAGCGAAAAAAATGGATTTTTAACTTACGAAAAATTGGTGCATGAAATGGAATTTTTGAGTTTTGTGTTAATGTGTGGTATAGTGAATTGTAGTGTGATTATATGATGTTATGACGTGATTATGTGAGTAGTGGGCCATAGGAATTGAGTAGAAATCCTTGGTTTGGACTAACCAAGATTAGACCATTTATGTACAATTGAGCAAATTGATGTTTTAGAACACTTTGGTGTTGTGTTGTGTGATGAAAAAGTTATTAGATGGGTTGTGTGGTGATTGGCATGTGGAAGAATCAATGTAAAAATGATAAGTGTTGAAAGTGGCAAAATGTGCCTAAAGTGTAATAATTCGCAAAACGTTGCGAAAAATTCGTAAAACCGTAAAACGGCGATTAAACTAGCTTTTGGGTAACCTAAGTAAGTGAAATAAAATGAGAGAAAATTTAGAAAAATAAAACCTAAAATAACCCTATGATGGCCGAACCTTAGAGGGAGAGAAGAGGAAATTGACGTTTTCGCGTTTTGACGTATTGTGACTGAAACTGACAGCTGTGCATGGTTGTACAGGTTGCCGTACGTGGACATAGACTTGGAACAGTGGAACAGTGGATTGCCCTTGGTCCTGGATCAAGTGGATTGAGGTAAGTGATGTGGTTTACACATGATATGTTGAAATTCATGAATGGATTCAAAGTTCTAAGTGTGTGGAATGGTCCTCTGTGTAGGCGTTCCCGGAGAATCAAGCTGTAAGTGGAGTTTTGCGGAGCTCAGTGAAAAGAAAAAGAAAGGTAACCTCTTGGTACTGGGGCTTGTTCCCCTTTTATGTTCCACCTTGCTAGTTGATGGCAACGGTAGGAAGTGTGTATGAGTAGTGTAGAACAGCATGAGCATGCATGTGCATTATCACAGTGGGTACTTATGTACCAGATCTCTGGCCAGTAGATATTTTTAGCCTTCGGGCAAGTGTTTCCGGACTGCCACTGGATAGCTCTCCGAGAGGGAGTTCCAGTTGACCCAGGGTCGTGGTGTGTTATCTGGATAGGAGCACACTAGGTTGTCTCGGGTGTATATGGTTGGAAGTGGTACCTTGGTGGGTTGTTCTATGAACACGCCAGGGGTAGTACCCATAGGCGTATAGCCGAGGACATGGCGAGGTATTGGTAGCTACCATCTCGCATGTCGTAGTTGTTCTGATATATCCCCCCATTTCTCTAAATCCCTTGCTTTATCCCGTTTTATAATAGTGGTGTTGTTTTTATGCTATTTGTATACATCGAAGTGAACCATTGGGCGGAGTTTTCTCCAGAACCTCTTGGTTACTGAGATATATCCGTATATCTCACCCCGTCTCGGAGCATTATTTCAGGATGTACCAGTGGATATGGAGCAGCGGGCAAGAAGCCTGCATGATGACGAGTGGAGCAGTGGTGTGTAGTTTAGATATCATGTCATTTTAGTTTATGGATTTATTTGTCAAGTGAAATGTAATATGTAAATATTTGTAGTTTAAAGTTAAAGTTGTAAATGTAAATGTAATCCAGTGTTGTAAATGTACCATGGATGTATGTAATATGATGGCTTCGGCTTTAGGCCTATTGTAGGTTTATGATTATCTGCATTATGGTTTATGCATGAAATTGAATGTTAGTTATTAAAACTATAAAGGATTGAAAAGTAAACCGCTTATGTTTTAAGTGTATATTGGATTGGGTTGTAAGAGCCCCAAGGCGTTGTTGGTCCTTGTGTGTGCCACCCATTGGATTTTGCTGGATTTCAGGTGTATTAGTGGTGTTAAACAGGTTATGCAAATTTGGAGATTTTAGGAAATACAAAGGAAACTCTGGCGAATTTTTTGTAGAATTGGCAATTTTTGAGTGAACTTTGGAGGAGCGTATCTCTCTCCATAGTGGTCCGATTGGGACGTGCCATACGCCATTTTGAAGCTTAAGATGTCCCCTACGTTGTGTCAAATGGCTAGGTTCATTGGTGGTGAGCGCAACCCATGGGGGCTGTTGTAACATACTGCCCTGTTCTGCCCTGTTTTTGTTGGCGGATTTGAGGTAGTTTTGAGAAATTAATCCCCGCTTTGTTACTTGGTCAAATTAAGCATGTGATATATCAAATCGAAGTTTGAGGTGTCTATTTTATGGTGTAAAAGTTTGAGAGTCATTGGATAGGCGGTTAGGTACAGTTTATTCCATGAAGATTGTAGGTTTTAGGCTGTTTTGAAGTTGGTAGGCAATGTTGTTTGTCCATCTTCAAACGGCGATAACTGGAGCTCACGAGCTCGGAATCGAGTGTGTGATAGCTCGTTAGAAAGTTAATTGAATAAGGAAAAAAGATAACCTGGTGTTGAAGTTTGAATTTGTATTTTGTGTTCGTAGGAAAACAAATTAGCAATCCGAGTAAGTGGTAAAAACGTAAAAAGTGAGGAATTGGCTAAGTGGGTTTATTTATGGGAACCCCTTAGTATCTTGTATGTGATAAAATAAAGTGTATAAATAATTAAGTAAGTCTTCCGCTAGTGTTTCAGTTATGATCACAGCTTTTTATTATTACGCTTTTTATACTTTTACTATTCGCGTAATAATCGGAAAAAATTTATCCTCATTTTTATAAATGAATTGTTGTGCTTGTAACTGCGCTTAATATCATAATTAATGTTAACAATACCGGTGTACAACGGGCTGTTACTTTTGTGAAGTTTTATCAGAGCTTTGTTTGAGAAACACCCAAGGTTTGTGAAGACGATCTAGGTTGCTCCTCCCTCCATATAGGTGGTCGAACGTGAGGGGGCAACACTAACTCTTGCTCTAAAAAAGATTGGTACACAGAAGAACATAACCAAGAACAATAGCAGGAACAAAGAAATAGTTCAGGGAAAACAAAGAACATAGCTGTAACAGCCCGTTACGTACCGGTATTGTTAACATTGATTATGATATTAAGCGCAGTTACAATCACAGATATTGGGTTAATTAAATTACGGGCCAACTTTTTTTTTTCTTTTATCATATTCCTTTTTCATAACCATAACTTTTTCCGTAATCAATTAAAACAACACTATAATTGTAAATGCAAAACGCGGAAGCATTCAGCTTAACAACTACACTAATCTTTCTTTTTAACCCACATTTTATCAAATAAATTCACATTTAATTTTCCGAGGTGTTATATTCACCCCACCTTTTAGGAATTTTGTCCGCAAAATCAACTATGCACATATGCTAACTTAGGATACAGCCGGAGAATCTCAGTCTCCCGACCCCAAGTAGCTTCATCAAGTGCGCGGACACCAAGAATAAATATTTGCATTTCCATCCCTTGGCTTTTCAGCCATATTTCACAATGGTCTTGCCTTTCAAAGGCCCAATGGGAGACCTCAAGTCCTTCCCAATTTCAATATCAACCGGTGACACCACATGTGAACAACCGGAGCGCACCACACAGTTGTGCACTATCACTGCTTTACCAAGCCAATTTCTTTCAATTTCTTTTCACAAGTCCGGCTACCTAACACATATAGCCCATAATTTCTCTTGGCAGGTTCCCCTACCTAGTTAACACATCCACAACTATACCTATAGGATCATACCACATTCTGTCCAATCGGTGCCATACAGGCAACTATTACTTTCTGACACGCTACAGCCACAATTATCCTTCTTTGATTTTTATCTCTATGGAGTAATAACTCTCGTCATTAATTGTTCCACATTTCTTATTCCACATCAAACACTATTATGGAATCTCACAGCCCCTCAGTGCACTTCACCGAGTAATCATCTATTTCACGCTCACTACACTTTTATTTTCTGAGGGATAAATCCCCATTTTTGGCACTTAGCCACAACTCGCATATACACATTTTTCTTTTCTCATGTTCTCAACCTACGACGTACAATTTCATCTTAGTATTTTATCTTTAACATGCACCATCCCTGTGCTCAACCTTCAAATCCAACCTTACAGGTTTTCCAACTTTCGCCTAGACACAACGGCGGATCACTTCCTCAAGTCCTTTCACTGGTACTCAATGGACCACATATTACAATTTATACCCTACATCGGCTAATTCAAGGCCTCCATCCATGGATTCACTCATTAATTTTCATATACTAGATCACACTTACAATTTCAACTAATCATCTCAAAACTTAACACATAATTCATCATGGGTTTCTCACATTAAAGGCAACATGCCTAAGGTTTCAACTAACCATTCTCTTTAATTACCGTTCCATACTCTTGTTATCAATTCCACATGTGTTTCATTCTATACACCTCACCTTCATTATCATTTCATTCAATTAGTATGTATCATTCCAAGGTCACATATCATCTCTTTCTCATATCTGTCCCATCACATAGGGATTTTCAAAGCCTATTTATCATGCCACTAGGAACTAAATCCATTACTATCATTACTTTCATAATTTCATATCGGCGGCTATTACATAAGTCTCTCGGACTATTCAAAGTACTACTAGCACACTAAATCATATATCTTGGTACCTAGCCAAGAACAACATCCACATTGTGTATTTTCAACACATCTCTCACTATAATTTGCCTCTATACAACTTCATCAGTGACTCTACCCCCAGGGTAAAGACATCAACCTTTTATTTCACCAATACCATTCTATTTAACAACTAGTACCACACCTTCTCACTTGACTACATCACAATTTATCACTTATTAAAATCCTTAGCCATTCTGGCCACCAACTTAGCTTAACATCTCACCATCACAAGCCTTCCAAGAAGACTTTGACTCAATCCATCAGTACTAATCAATTTTTCATCCCCTTCACATAGGGTGATAATCCAATAATTCATTTCACAATTTCCGTAAAACCACAATTTATACTACCACACTTGGTATACACTTCTGCACATCTCCGAGTACTCAATTTATAATTCAACTACCATCTCATGGCACTTCACACATTTCATCATGTTAGGCATATTACTGTTCACTTACAGTTATCCAAAATTCACCTCTTGCGTTCCTCACAAGATACAATCCTCTAATGCAATGGGTAAGAACATCCTTAGGTTTAACCCCTCGAGCTCTTGCTGTCCTAAGGGCCCCAGGTGCAATGCCCCACCAATCAGAGAATCTGTCCTTATAATTCACGCAAGAAGAGGTAACATGCCAACGGCTGTACTAACAGTCCCACTAACACAAGGTTCTACCTCACACTACATTACTTATATAAGATACTAATAATCTCCGGGAACATAATCCATACGGAGATAGCCATATTCTCAGGGCATATAAGCCACACAAAGATAAACACATTCACATCAAATCCGTATATAACGGCAAACAGAGTACTATATAGACACATAGTGGTATACTAATTATATCTTACTTTTGCACTATGCACAATGACCTTCCTTAACAATCTATTTATTTCACTTGATTAGTCATTAGTCTTAGTCCATAACATAATCATCACCACAAGATTCCAACATATTTCTCATTCTTTGACACATAATTTTCAACTCTTAATAGTACCCATATTCGGTACAGTTCTAATCCGTTGTCCATCATGACTCATCGCAGCTATGCTCAAACTGTAGAAGATCCACTTCATTAAACTGACATCACCCTTCTCTCAATGTTTCATTATGACACCAAGAGTGCCCTTCCATACTAGTCCATGCATTCAACGCATCAGGACCACCAGATACATTTCAACTTCGAGCAGTGCTCGCCTGGGACTTCCAAGAGTAACACCTCTTAGGATTCAATCCACAAAGGGAAACCCAGGACAATCTTAATTGTCACATTATTAATAACATGTGTGCCATGGTATAAATTGCACACCGGGACTCCATCATGAATCCCATACCAAATTGAGCATCCAATGACACTCCAAAGAGACAATCTCTTCAAACCTTTCCCATCATAGGGATTTCAGTTGCAAAATTTTTCTTTTACCCAAGAGTTTACTACTCAAAACAACACAAATGTACATTTAGGCACCCCGGCCTTCACAATACATATATATATATATATATACATATATACATACTAACACTTAGCCATCATAGGATTGCTATCCCCACATAATTAAGCCACATCATCCAATTTGCAATGCTCCACAACATTATGGATACATATTAGTATAATTAATACACCACACTCAGTTATGTTTTTATCACCTCACATTTGTCAAGTCCAACCATCCTTAACTTATGGATTCTCATACTTTTAATCAAATTCATCCAATGCCATACTTGGCCATTTCCTCAACTTCTTATATTTTACTTTTTATTCATATAATATCCTCACTTATGTTCAACCAACACTAACTCCTCATGGACCAAAGTCCCATATTTCAACATTGAATCATCCAACACATCATTTCCATAGTTCATTTAAGTTACTCACAATCCTCAATCCAAATTTGAAATCTCAATCTATCTCTACACCCAAGCATCTTAAGTCATCCAAGTGTATGCCCTCATCAAGGGTCTTATAACCTTATTATTTTACCCTAAGGTACCCAATATTACACATAAGCACTCATACTCGAATTTTCACAAATTCATTGGGGTTCCAATTTCCCTACCATATCAAAGTTATAGCACTAATTCCACATATACTCAATTTTTCTAACTCCCCAAACATTTAGGGAAGACTTACCCACATCATCATACCAATATCAACTCACATCAATCATACTTACTCAACATAAGACCACATTCAACTATGGTAGCATTCTACCCAAAATGATTATACCTCTTATCTCAATTCACTCTCACTAAGTCCTTAATGACATCAAATTTACTTACTAACATATCAATCCGTGGAGCAGTCATCACTGCACCCACAACCTCAGCCTAAGGACTGGCATTAGTGCTCCAGGGTTGTCACGAAGGCATCTTATACTGACCACACATTGAACACGAAGAAATGGGTTGATCAGGCCCAAACTAAGGAATCACATGTGTAGCAGTCAATAAGAGTCTACGTACAACTATACAGCACTCACCTCAATTACACAATCACCAGAGTTCCCTAAAGAAACTGCTCTGATACCATAAAATGTAACAGCCCGTTACGTACCGGTATTGTTAACATTGATTATGATATTAAGCGCAGTTACAATCACAGATATTGGGTTAATTAAATTACGGGCCAACTTTTTTTTTTCTTTTATCATATTCCTTTTCATAACCATAACTTTTTCCGTAATCAATTAAAACAACACTATAATTGTAAATGCAAAACGCGGAAGCATTCAGCTTAACAACTACACTAATCTTTCTTTTTAACCCACATTTTATCAAATAAATTCACATTTAATTTTTCGAGGTGTTATAATAGCAAAGAATGAGAATGAGTATCTGGTATAGCAAACAACTGGTATTGCTCTGCAAAAAAAAATGGCACACGAAAAAGACAACCAAGAACAATATTGCTCTGCGAAGAATAGCAGACGAAGAAGACAACCAAAAAAAATTAGCACACAAAGAAGACAACAAGAACAATATTGCTCTGCTAAGAATAGCATACGAAGAAGACAACCCAAAAAAATTGGCACACGAAGAAGACAACCAAAAAACTAGTATTGCTCTGCAAAAAGAAATAGATTTCTGGGAAAACAAAAGAACATAGCAAAAAATTGGTAAATGTTGGTTATTTTGGTAAAATAACTTCATATTCCCACTAATATTTCATAATCAACTAAACACAAACTCAGTAAAATTAACTTCATTTTCCTTGGAAAATATGGATCTACAAAACAACTTTTTATTAACATTCTAGTAGAATATATTTTTCACCACATTCCAATAATATTATTTCCCGGATAAAAAAATATTTCTCTTGTACCAAACGCTCCCCTAGTGTTTTGTGTCTTAGAGTCGGATGGGAATTCTCTACAAGGAAAGACATAAAGCACATTTTTTCACCCAAAAAGACAAGTCGTGATTCCTTGATTCATACCATCAAATACCCAAAGCATGGCACTGTGGGGATTGTCCTTGATTATTTTAAAACAAAGGTGGCTTTCGTTATTTTTGCTTTATTTCATTAACTTGCCTACGTTGTATAGAGGCACTGTATGCATCCGAATTGAACTCATGTTTAAAATGAGTTTTATATTTTTTTTATAAGATGAAATAATTTTGGTTTTTTTTAAATGTATGATCAGATCGAGTCATTAGATTTGGCCGGTTTTGTCTGGGTCGATGCATGACCGGTTCAATACTTGACTCGAATCAGTCTGATAACCGATTAACTGAATTCCGGATCAACTCGACTGGTCAGGGAGCATTTTACAACAATGAATTTAAGTATCGGAATCCAAGAAAGCACAAAATGAATTGTATATTGGAAATCCAATCTAAGGATTAATTGCCATATATTCTACCAAGCTAAGAAAACACAATCTAATATTTAAGTAGACAATATTAGACTAGTAATCAAGCAGTAGTGTTGGCAAAAAAAATTAATTTATTGTTTTTTTAATAAAAAATTACGAAAAAGTATTTATTTTGAAATTAATTACGAAAATATAGCAGTCAAACACGTCCCACGGGGGCGTGACCAGTTGGAGATAGACACGCCCAATTTAGGCGTGACCGAGAAGAGAGACACGCCCAATTAGGGCGTGTTTCACCATGTGTTGCCACATGGCACAAAAGTCAACAGTTTAACCGAAAAACTTTGAAAGTCCATAACTTTTGACTCGCGTGTCCGAATTAGGTAATTCTTTTTTTGATTTCACATAAATTTTTGAGATTTACGTAATGACACCTCATTTGACATATTTTGTCTCTCACAAAAAAATTGAATTTACAACAATGATACCATAAGAACGTTTAAACTCAAATTAATAAGCAGAAAATCGTTTATAAAAAAAAAGCAGAAAATCATTGTTATGATTAGAAACATTCATCATAAAGATCCTTATTAAAAAGTTAAGTGAGTGCTTTTCGTTTTATTTTGATTTTTAAGTTTTTGTTCATGATTATAAAATGTTAGATTTTTTTTAGTAATAAGGTAACGAAGTTATGTCATTTTTTATAAAACTTTGTCGTTTTGATGTATTTTTACCAAAATCATAAGGATCTTTACTATGAATGTTTCTAATCATAATAGTGGTTTTCTGTTTATTAATTTGGGTTTAAACGTTCTTATGGTATCATTGTTGTAAATAATTTTTTTGTGAGAGACAAAATATGTCAAATGAGATGTCATTACGTAGATCTCGAAAAGTTACATGAAATAAAAAAATTACCTAATTCGGACACCCGAGTTAAAAGTTATGGACTTCTAAAGTTTTACGATCAAACTGTTGACTTTTTTGCCACGTGGCAGCACCTGGTGAAACATGCCCCGATGGGGCGTGTCTCTCTCCTCGGTCACGCCCAAATTGGGCGTGTCTCTCTCCTCGGTCATGCCCAAATGGGGCGTATCTCTCTCCAACCTGGTCACGTCCCACATGGGCGTGTCTCACGCATAGGTCACGCCCCACATGGACGTGTCTCTCTCCATTGGAACATGCCCCATGTGGACGTGTTTGACTGCTATATTTTCGTAATTAATTTCAAAACGATTACATTTTCATAATTTTTTATTAAAAAAATAATAAATCAATTTTTTTTGCCCAGTAGTATTATGGAAGGGTGTTATTATGTATCGTATGATACTTTGACAAATAAATTAATGAAAAAAATTATATCTACCACCATAATATATGAATTAAACATAAGAATCGATAATATATTACTAAGAGCCTGTTTGGATGAGCTTTTTTTTCTTCAAAAGCTGCTTTTTTTAAGAAAAAAAGCACTTCTCGAAAAAAGTTTGTTTGGATGCGTGCTTTTAAAAAAAGCAGAAGTCATAAAAAAAGTCAGAAACCTACTTTTTTCAGAAGCTAAAAATTTTAGCTTCTCATAAAAGCAGAAGTCAAAAGCCAAATATTTTTTCAAAAATCAAATATTTTTCTAAAATTCTAAATAGCTGTAACTTTTAAAAAAAGTACTTTTAAAATAAGGAAGTCATAAAAAGGACTTTTTTAAAAGTCAATACAAATGGGCCCTAAATAACTTTAGGGTTTGCATTTGTCATTTAACATGACTACAAAAAGTTTCCTACATACATAACATTTTGTGAGACCCGCATCTTTTGAAGCAAAAAAAAGAAAAAGAAACTACAACACGTAAAATGAATCTCTATAACATAACACAATTACTTTTTCTACAATATAATTTTTATAAAACCCTATAATAAATTACCAAATTGCATTTTAGCCCGCCATGTCCCACCCTGCTTTTAAGATGGGTAGAAAATTGAGCCCACCCACCCCGCCTTGCCTTGGCCTGCCTATCGCTGTTAAGATGGATTGACCCGCCGAGTTGAGCCTGTTTTGCTGGCTTTAAATAGAGTAACTGATTTATTCATGTTTTCCTTTTAAGAAGAAAAGAGAATAAATTAATTGCGTACGAGTGCGTGCCAGGTAACCCCATTGCGTGGCAAGAAGAGAAGGCCACACACCGAGCCCATATTTTTTCAGATATAAACGCCCTCACTCACTCATTCCTCTCTCTCTCCCCAAACGCGTACGAGTACGACCCTTTTCTTTTCTTCTTTCCATTCCGCGTTTCGACTCTGCTAAACACCGAACGAGTTCGATCAAAACCCCAAACAAGGTCAGTGAAACACTTTCTCTCTCTATTCCAACTCTTACTCTTACGGTTTCAGATTTTACCCATCATCTGTTTCCATGTTTTTATTTTTTTAAATTTTAATGCTATGGCTGTGTTCATATACCATATAATATATACAATTAATGGAACAAGAGGTCATTTTTATAGTAATAATTATCTCCGTATACATACATATTTACATACTTGTATATAGTTATATAAATTTATGCATACTTGTATATAGATAAACAAATATAATTGCGAAAATAAAAAAAAGGAAAAATTGTGAACTGCGTTGATCAGATGGCCTCGAAACGCATCAACAAGGAATTGAAGGACCTGCAGAAAGATCCTCCTGCATCTTGCAGTGCTGGTATGTTTCTCTTCTCCTTTTGGCTTGATTTTTTGCTTTCAATTGATCAATAAATTTTCACTTACATTGGATGATTTAAGACGACGTAGTTTTATTGAAAAAAATAAAATAAAAATCTGATTAGAGCCCAGATACTGTGGTAAGGCATGTATTTAGAGGATCTAAACATTGAAGGCACTGCAATAATGATAAATGGACTAGTCTTTTTTTTTTTTTTTTTCAAGTTTTCTTTTTTCGAACGTTTGACAAAGTTTTTTATGATTACTTTGTCACTCTTGCATGCATATGCATGTATACACGATGATGCATATGTAGGTATGTTTGTCATGAATGAATTAATTTACTGTGTTTGAACATTTGTTGGTTGTTTGGTCTCACAATAAATGATTGTAAATCTGTAAGGTGTGGTGAACAATAAAATATATGGGTGCCCGGAGTAATCCCCTCTTCTGCTAGTAGAAAATTAAAAATGTTTTTTTCCATTTGAAATTTAGATGTGGGTTGCACCCCAGATTATGCAGTCCATAATTCTTAATTTTTTCGGTAAAATATAATTAAAAAAATAAAATTGTGGTAAGATCTTTAATAATTTTCGTTTGCTTAGAACCTGTCGGCACTTTTGGACTGTTCAGTGCATGAATTGAATTTTTATGTTCAGGCCCAGTCGCTGATGACATGTTCCATTGGCAAGCTACGATTATGGGCCCTGCTGATAGCCCATTTGCAGGAGGTGTGTTTCTTGTGTCAATTCACTTCCCTCCAGATTATCCTTTCAAACCACCCAAGGTAAATCAAAAGCCTTTTTTATGAAAACTTATGACGTGTCTAACTATATCTAAGTTCACACTTTATGGGACAGCTTCCTTTACCTTTGCTTTGTGTTAACTATGATATATATATATATATATTTTCCAACATTAGCATCGCAGGCATCCTTTTACTATTCTTCCTTGTTTATTCATGTACAAATGATAGTTGCTGGTGGCTCAACCACCTTTGAAGTAATTATAACACTCCCCCTCCCCTAAAAATTTCTTGGTGGGAAGTCCCTCTCATAAGCTAATTGAAGTGTTTTAAGAGTGAAAAATAAACAAACCTTATAATGTGGGCTCCACAAAATATGGCTGGAAAGTCGGGCAATGACGGCTGGTTGAAAAACCATGCGATGAAGGTACCTAGAGTCTAGAAGTGAAGGTTGATTGCTGGAAGGCTCCTAGGGATGCTAGAGACTTTGCAGAGATGAGAATTGCTTGAACAACAACTGAGCAATATGGCTGGAATGATCATCTGCCTAAAGAGTTGGTTGAAATGTTGTTTGATCAAGGAAGAAGAAACTTCATTGTAATGATCTTTAGCAGAAATATCCTGGTAAGCAATTATACTCGACAAGAACTAAAATTTTTCGTCCAAGTTCACCTATAATAGTATTTTTCGTCCAAGAATAGTATTTGGAAGCTCAAGAGGAAAACTTAGGAGATCTAAAATAGTTAAATTGAGGTTGGTGTGCATCAGCTATGGAGAAATTATAGTTGATATGACCTATTATTGAGATTGGAGAAATTCACTGGTGGTGCAAGCACGATGAAGGTGCTGTCCTTGGTGCAATGAAGGTGCATACATATAAAGTGCTTGGCTGCAATGAAAGCTACCAGGTTGGCTGCAATGAAGGCAACTGTCACAAGACTGCCATGAAGGCAGGATAAGATTGCACGGAAGCAAAATCTTAATAGACTGTGGTCAATGCACAATTAGGACAAATGTCGAGGCCAGACACCTTCGAACCCCTGAGGTGTTGTTTTAGATGGCTTAATCATGATTGAAGCCATTGTTTTGGCTAATATAGAGGCTGGGTATAGTGCTAGACCAAAGAACACAAAGGATCATGATTTCGAGCAACCAAACAACCACCCAGCACTAGAACAAGATGTTAACAACCACCCAGCACTATACCCTTTTCATTTGTAGTGCATTGAATATTTTGTTGTGAACTTGTGATATTTTATATCTTTGATTTCTACCCATAGAAATCCCCAATTCTCTATCCACCCAAATCACAGGTGGCTAGTTCGTTATCTTTCAAGCTTAAGAAACTAGGAGATTTGATGATGGGCTAGGATTAGTGCGCCCAAGTTTAGCAATGCAAAATTAGTTAGTGAATTAGCTACTTTGTTATGAAAATTATTCTAGAATATTTCTAAATAATAGGATATAAGGACGGGGGTGTGGGAGTGTAAGGTATTCATATATTCAGAATATTTGGAGTGGGTTTTGGGAAAGGATCTCTTGGGATCTCTTTGGCCTAGGTCTTTTGGCTTGAGAGTGAGTGAGGTCTTTTGGTGTCTATTTTCTACATTGTAATTCTTGTTATTGTTAATTGTTTAAGTCTGTAATTAGATGAGAGCATTATTGCTCTGTATCATTACTGCCATTGCTGATTACTGCCGTCTTTCTTGTTATTTCTTGGTATAATTGCTATTGAAATTTTATGTTCCATCAATTTGGTATCAAAGCACTACAATCCTGGGAGTGCTCTTTGATACACAGATATGAAAAAATAATTTGAGAAACAGATCTATAAAAAAAAGAAGCAGCAGAAATGCTACTGATACAATGGTTCCAGCATTTTATGGAGAAGGAGATGATGCTTGGGGATGGCAAATTGCTTTGGAACAATATCTCCAGATTGAAGGAATCAAGGAAGATAAAAAATACAGGGAAGCTGTGAGAGGGCTCAGAGGGAGTGCTTTCAACTGGTATCAAGGTTGGAAATGGTTCAATCTCACCGCAAGCTGGAGGAAATTTGAAAAGGTGTTCATAGATAAATATTTACATGAAATTATATTGGTAGATGGCGTAGAAACAGGAGACATAGAAGACAAAATAGATCCAAAAATAGAAGGTGTCCATGTTGCAGAAAAGGAAGAAAATACAGAAGAAGAAAATGCAGAAGAAAGAGTAGATCGAAACTCAAAAAAAGAAGCCAAATATGACGGAGAGGACAGATCCAAAAAAACAGAGGAGGAAGGAGGAAATGAAGACGAGTTCCGCGAAGAAGAAGAAGATGAAGAGATCAACAACAAAGAAGGAGATGCAACGATTCTAGAAAGGGAAGATGAAACAGAGGTTGAGGAAAAAGAAACAGAAAACAAAATCAAAGAAACGAAAAAAGAAGAAGAAAAAAGGAACGCAAGTGCAGATGCAGATCGAAGCATAGTAGAAGAAGAAGAAATCGAACTAGAATTAAAAAAAGTAACAAAGGTGGAAGAAAGAAAGGAAGAAGAGGAAGCAGCACAAGAAGATGAAGGAGATCAAGAGGAGGAAGACCAAGTCAGATCTGGAACAGGGAGACGATGCGCAAACGGATCTGGTACAATCATGGAGACTACGCGACTAGCAGAACCAAAAAAATGAGGGGAAAAATAATGAAGAAAAACGAGCTGAAATCCGAGTAAATCGCGTGGAAAGCATGGAAGAGACGATGTCGCTTGCGCAGATGGTCGAAGAGAAAGAAACGGTTGTGGGGAAGACGATGATGCATTTGGGTCTAAGTGGATCTAATGAGGGAGGGTTTGGGTCGGGTCAACACGTGGGCTGCTCTCACGACTCGGTCCAACAACTTGGCTGAGGAATCAATGGGTGGGAGAGGAAACGGACCACGAAATGGGCCTCAATCAAGCATTAGGGGGCCCAACCCACATACCACAATCAGGGCAATTGGACAATAGAAGAACGTCAACTTAGGGGACTCTCAAGTCGTGGAAGGGGAAAGCCAAGGGTCTACACCGAAGACTCGTGTGGCAAACGGCGGCAACAATGACAAAGGCGGCACATCTTACATGCGATGGACGACGGAGGAAATGCGTGCGTTATGCAATATGGAATTGGTAAGCTTTCTTCGCGGGTTTTTGGCTATTGTACCTTATCACACTGCATCTGCCAAACGATTTTAATGCACTTATGAAATTCTGGGAGAGCATATGATGAAGATGAATGGAGAGGAAGATGGGTTTAAACTGTGGCGGAGTTTGGTAAGTCAGACAGAATTGACTGCTCAGTTGTGTTCAATCACTAGAGATGTATGGAATGTTCGTGGCAATACCCAGAAGAAGATTGAAGAGCTTAGACGGCCATGTTCTGGTCTTCTTTGTGAGTTCATCTGTTTTGAAGATCCAATATTATCACCTCTTGCACCAGGTGTCCTCATTATTGGGATTTTACCTTCAGAATCATCAATATCCTATCCTTTGCGCTTTACTTTGAGTACAGCAAATGGTGGGACTTGCAAAATCATTTATAAAAAGGGTGATAATCTTTGGTTGGACCAGTTCGTGATTCAAATGGTGTCACTAATGGATTGCTTGCTTAAGTTAGAAAATCTTGTTCTGCACTCAACACCATACAAGGTGCTAGCAACTGGGCAAGATGAAGGCATGTTGGAACTCATTCCATCGCGGTCAATATGCTTCAACCAATGGGATCCTGGTGGAAGAGTTTCTCAAACAATGGAATTGAAATGGCCATTGTGTTCAAAATGCTTCACACAATCGGACCCGGGGGAAACTATCTATCATTTCTCTTCACCTTGAGGACAAGGTGAATTTTGGAGGGGGAGTATTGATGGGTTAGGATTAGTGTGCCCAAGTTTAGCAATGCAAAATTAGTTAGTGAATTAGCTAGTTTGCTATGAAAATTATTCTAGAATATTCCTAAATAATAGGATATAAGGAGGCGGGGTGTGGGAGTGTAAGGTATTCATGTATTCAGAATATTTGGAGTGGGTTTTGGGAAAGGATCTCTTGGGATCTCTTTGGCCTAGGTATTTTGGCTTGAGAGTGAGTGAGGTCTTTTGGTGTCTATTTTCTACATTGTAATTCTTGTTATTGTTAATTGTTGAAGTCTGTAATTAGGATGAGAGCATTATTGATCTGTATCGTTACTGCCATTGCTGATTACTGCCATCTTTCTTTTTATTTCTTGGTATAATTGCTATTGAAATTTTAGGTTCCATCAATTGAGAATATTTGATGGAACCCAATCTTATTAAACTGAAATTGATGAAAACAGTAATGCAGCCAATCTTACAAACACTTTTGACAAAACAAAAAAAAGACCCCAACTCACCCTCAAAGCCAACAAACCTAGGTTCTAAGATATCCCTAATTCCCCAGTATTCATTCAATACATGCATACCTCACTCCACCTTTTCCCCTTTCCTTTATAGCCTAACCGAATATCCTAGAAGAATTCCCTAACTAACTAACCCACTCGCCACTTCCGGGCCCTTCAATATTTAAGGATTGTAGAAATAATTGCTGCCAATTTTTTTCATTCGCGATGTTGTTTAGATTTGGCATTTTATTTGAGTAATAACGTACTTAATAATTCCACCTTGTGGGGGTGGTTTGTATGACATAAATTATCATTATGTTCAGGTTTCATTCCGCACGAAGGTTTTCCATCCTAATATTAACAGTAATGGTAGTATCTGCCTTGACATCCTCAAAGAGCAATGGAGCCCTGCCCTCACAATATCCAAGGTAATCTGATAATGTTTTTCTTTTCCTTTTGAATTTTCTTGTCAGAGAAACTGAAATGTTATAATTTTGCAGGTCCTCCTGTCTATATGCTCTCTGCTGACAGATCCCAACCCAGATGATCCTCTGGTCCCAGAGATTGCTCATATGTACAAGACTGACAGAGCCAAGTATGAGGCTACTGCTCGGTCATGGACCCAGAAATATGCAATGGGCTAGGGTAACTAGTTGATGTGCAAGATGTTTTGCATATTCTCTACAATAGTAGTAAATAAATAATGTCGAATTGATCTAAACAAATATGAAACTCTGCTCTCCTTTCTGTCACTTTGAACTGTAATATTGGAGAAGCAGTTTCGTACTATATTAAGTTTATGGCGGAAGTCGCTATATGTTCTAACATCTATTTTGCATGGTTTCCATTGAATTCTCTTCAAATGAATATCCATGTGAATCTTATATGGTTCACATTTATTTATTTTCTCTATGTTTGGATTGTCAATTGTTGGGGCAAAGCTTGGAAAGGCAACCGATCTAACTATGTCTGGCTTCTTGGTCCAACATCTTGAAGTTCTGTTTCAATAATTGCTGATATGATCTTGTGTTTCGAGCATATAAGATCTTAGATAATTTAGTATGTGGTATAAATAGAGATACAACATAACAAAGGTTGGTGATGTTAAATCACGAGTTGTACATGCGGCCTAGGTTGCCAGTTCGTAAGGATATTGATACGGACCAACAACAATCAATAAGAAATCAATTCAAGAAAAATGAAATCCAACTTTATATATGAAACGCTATCAGTATCTATGATACAATAGGGAAATATAAACTTCAATGACAAACTTTTAATATAACACAGGCAAATTGACTAACAACGTCAACTAAGCTCTTCTCTCATACAGAAAACAACACAGCAATGGAAATCAAACGATGCAGGAAAAGAAAGATAATTGTGAAGCAGTCGGAGAGATTCCACTCTCTCCCAAGGTCTCAATTCCACTCTTCAGATCCTCGTTCCTTTTATCCCCCCTTGCTCACGTGGTGTCTCGCTCTCTAAATTTGTTGCAACAGAATTTGCTGAGTCACCAGCCACTGGTTCAGCAATATTTGGGCCCTGATCACTTTTAGTTGAAGCCCAAATCCTTATGTGCTTGTCCCTCTTATAAACCTGGTTGAATTTGGGCCGGGTTGTATCAGATATCTTGTTAAGTTTTAGAACCATTATGTTCTTTGGTACTGTTTCTAAAATGAAATAATTCTTCTATTTCTATGCTGGGGAATAGTTTTTGAGGAAAAAAAACATTTGTTTGATAACATCTATTTTTATTCTGAGAATGAGAATTGTGTTTGATAATACAATAAATAATATAATGAAAAATAATTCTTATTAAGCATAAATATTTTTTAAATCATCACTTTCCTTTTCATATAATGTGGTGGTGGCGAGAACGGTGGTTGTGACAATGGCTGCAGCGATGGTAGTGATGGTGGTAGTGGCGACAGTGATGGTAGTGGTGATGGCGATGGTGGTAGAGGTGGTGGTGACAATGGCTGCGATGATGATGGTGGTGGTTGGTGGTGGTGATGGTGATAGTAGTTGTAAGAACTCGCGCCGTTAATTAAGGAAGTTAATTAATTAATTAAGAGAAGTTAGGAAATAATTCCGTAATTGATCCTAATAATTATTACGAGGCTTGAATAATTATAGTAAGTGAGTAAGAAGATTGAAAGTCGCTTTTTTGAAGAAAAGTGCAGATACCAGTGAAATATCTCGGAAAATTACAATAAGTGCATGAATACTCCTAGAACATTATATAGGACTTGTAAAACAAGTTTCAAGTTAAAATAATGAGAACTGGTGTCAGAACTGATACTGGCTATGGAAAAGCGTGTACCGGAAAGGTGCTGCGAAAAATAAAATAAAAATATGATAAATCTTAGAAAAATGAGTAGGATCATATTCCAAAGTTTGAGATTAAAATGCTAACCGTAGCAATTAGCGCTAATACTGTGTGTTTCAACAACCAACAAACAGTTCAACAGCTAAATTCAAACGGTAACGATCAAACAAACATATACAATTAGCAACCAATGCAGCAACCAATACACAAACACCTTGAATCAGAACTGCTATGATACCATTTAGTGTGACACCCTCCCCTGTACGCATCCAAGGGAGTTGCCTGCTAAGCGGATTAGAGTCGTAGCGGATTTGAATCAAATACAAAACTGCGTTTTCATTTTAATTACGGAAACGGTTAATGTTTAACAAAGAGGACTTAATAAAAGAAAAAAGTTTACCCATAATTTAATTAACTCAATTACTGTGATTATAACTGCGCTTAATATCATATTCAATGTTAACACACCGGTCCGATAACGGGGTGTTACAATTTTCAGAATATGGATTTTATCTTTCTTTTTGATTAAATAATGACTAGCCTAATTTTATTTTTCTTTGTAGAGTTTACACAACATTGCAGTGACAGAGTATGTGGAGTTGTAACAATTAGAGCTACGAAGATTTTGCATTGAGGATAGTATTTTGGTAAGACTACACTTGTGTTGTGAATTGAGTGACATAGGTAATAAATTCTTACTTATCACACATTAATAGTAATGTAGTTGATATATTCATTGGACGAGTATGTGAGAACTTTTAATTTTGGGACTTGACACTCATGATGTAATATCCCAGAAAATTAATAATAATTTATAATAATAATAAAATATAAATTAGTAGTAATATATATATATATATATATATATATATATATATATATATATATATATGATGGTTATAGATAATAAATTATAATATAAATTCTACATTTGATAAAATGACTTTGTGCGATATATGTGCGATATGAGTGCTATTGGAAAATAATGTTTATACTTCATAGTACTCTAGATTATTTATAATAAAATAATATTAATATTAATTTGTATATATATATTATATGATTAATTATAATTAATTGATTTATTAATTGATTAATGATTTATGTATTAATGTTTGATTAATAATTTGATTAGATATGATGAGTCAATCATGAGTTAGCCTTGCGTTAGTAAATAAGTTATTGTATTCTAAGCCATAAGAAATTAAGAATAAAATAATGTATAAAGCCAAAATCTGAGCCAGATACATTAATGAAGAATAAGGAAATAAATGCACGAAACCCATATTCGAGCCCAAAACTTAACTATAAATAGAGGCCTAGCCTAACCAAACCAATTCACCTTCAATCCTCAATATTTCTCCATTATTCTTCTTCTCCTCTATTCTCTATCTACTTACTTCAAATTTTATTGTTATCTTCTTTTTGTTACCAATCGGTTTTCTGCCCCAAATTATTCTCTTCTACAAGTTAGCAAAAATGGAGACCAGGTAATCTTAATCCTTAGGAAATTTTAGGATGTTTTCATATATTATATGTAACCTTTAGGGTATTTAAATAAAATTATTTTAACATCTCGAAATTAATTAGATTAATTATTGGATTTTGGTTTTACTCTAATAGATGTGAATATTTGAATTGTGATATGATCATTGGATTTAGATTTTACTCTTGAAATTATGATTTCAAAAATTATGATATGATGATTGGATTTGAGTTTTACTCTTTGATAATAATGTCAGTCCTTTTAGATCCTCTTCACCTGGTGGGATGAATAGTAGATTGGATACTCCTGCTCCTCTGAATGTGCCAGAGTTGCCTTCTTCTGCAACTCTTCAATTGGGTCATGCACAGAATTTAAGCAACTCAACCAATGGTCAACTTCAATTTCAAGCAGCCATAGTTTATGGTAATCAAGAAGGTTCACAGGGATTACCAATCTTAAATGATGACATGGACTTGGACTATGGTTCTGACTATGAAGACATGGACTGGGACTTTGGTTCTACTATTGGACTTGGACTTTGGTTCTAACTATGAAGACATGAACTTGGACTTTGGTTCTGACTATGAAGACATGGACTTGGACTTTGGTTCTGACTATGAAGACATGGACTTGGACTTTGGTTCTGACTATGAAGACATGGACTTGGACTTTGGTTCTGACTATGAAGACATGGACTTGGACTTTGGTTCTGACTATGAAGACATGGACTTGGACTTTGGTCAAATATATCAAATATGCTTGACTACCACCTCTCTTAAACTGACCTGGAGGCTGCCTTACCTGCAACCCCCTACCTCTATTATTGTTCTGATAGTAACCACCCCTGTAATTATTATTACCAGAACGACCAGATGTCCTCGAAGGACCAGACTTGGGATAACGGTTATAAACACTTTCAACCCGTTTACACTGGGTCACCAGATCTGCAAAATTCCTCACAGCAGTATTCGACATTCTCTTCGAAATTTTCTCATTAAGACCTCTCCGAAACTTGGTAGATAAAAACTCTGTAGTCGGCATTACACCCCCATAGTTAGCAAATTTTACTAATTCATTAAACTTCGCCACATAGGCCTCTACTGTCATGGTATCCTGTACCAATTTCTCAAATTCACCCTGTTTGACCTCCCGAATATCACTGGGAAAGTATTCCTCATGAAACAGCCGCTCAAATAAAGCCCATGTAATTTCTTCCCCCTGAATAATAAAAGGCTGAGATGTAGTATACCACCACTCGTGTGCATCTCCCTCGAGCATATAAACAGAATATAGCAACCTCTGGGGGTCCTGACACCCCATAACCTTGAATATCTTGTCCATTCCCCTTAACAAATCAGTCACTACCTTCGGGTCCCTTGACCCCTGAAATGATGGCGGTTTATGTTTCCGAAAAAAAATGAGTCTCTGCTCATTAGTGCCAGCAGCACCCTATATCACAATACTCTGCCCAGCAGTATCCTGTCCAGCAGCACCAGATGTCTGAGCAACAGAAGAAGGATCCACAGAAGGATCTGGGATATATGTAGGATCAGTAGCGTGGTGACTAGCTTCAGCAGAGTGACGACTAGCACCACTCCCCTTCATGCTGAGGAGTGACAGATGGCGTACGGGTATTAGTTTCCGTAGCAGTATGTGGAGGAGAATCATCCCTCCTGTTCCGAGCCCTCTCTGCCCTTAACTCATTCATAAAGGCATGCATCATGTCCTGATTAATTTTCATCAGGGTCTCAGTCATATTTCTATTTAAAGCAGCCTCCTCCTGCAGAGCATTCATGGCTGTAGTAAGAGGATCCTGTGCAATCAAACGACCTGCACCCCTAGCTCCACGGCGACCCCGTGCCCTACTCATGATATCTGCACATGTAACACAAAGGAATGAGTTAATCAGACTCACACTAAGGAATCACCTGTGCAGTAATCATAAACAGTTCACAGATAGCTATGCAGCACAAGATACAGTTATACACTATCAGAGTTCCCTAACAAAACTGCTCTGATACCATAAAATGTAACAGCCCGTTGTACACCGGTATTGTTAACATTAATTATGATATTAAGCGCAGTTACAATCACAACAATTCATTTATAAAAATGCGAATAAACTTTTTCCGATTATTACGCGAACAGTTAAAATATAAAAAACATAATACTTAAAAGCTGTGATCGTAACTGAAACACTAGCGGAAGACTTACTTAAACTATTTGTACACTTTACTTTAATACATATAAGACACTAAGGGGTTCCCATAAACCCGCTTAGCCAATTCCTCACTTTTACGTTTTTACCAAACTTAACAAGATTCACTAATTAATTTTCAACGAACACAAAATAAAAATCCAAACCTAGAATTCAGGTTATTCTTTCTCCTTATTCAATTACCTTCCTAACAAGCTATCACACACTCGATTCGGAGCTCGTTAGCACCGGTTATCGCCGTTTGAAGTTGGACAAGCAACATTGCCCACCAACTCCAAAACAGCTCAAAACCTCCTTTACTCACAGAATTTTCTGCACTTAACTAAAAGTCCACTGTCTCTCAAAAGTTTACATCATAAACTAGACACCTTAATCTTCGATTTGATATATCTTATGCTTAATTTGACCAAGGAACGAAGCGGGAATTAATTTCCCAAAACAGACCCGAAACTGACCCCCTGTACAGGCCAGAACAGGGAAGTTTGTGCAATCGGCCACCACAGGGCTGCACACAACACCAAGATTTCTAATATTTTGACACAACGTAGGGGACATCCTAAGCTTCAAAACGGCATATGGCACGTCCCAATCGGACCACTATGGAGGGAGATATACTCTCCCGAAGTTCACCCAAAAATTGCCAATTCTACAGAAAATTCGCCAGAGTTTCCTTTGTATTTCCTAAAATCCCCAAATTTGCATAAGTTGTTTAACACCACAATGTACCTAAAATACAACAATAATCCAATGGGTGGCACACACAAGGACCAACAACGCCTTGGGGCACTTACAACCCAATCCAGTTTATACATAATACATAAAAAGTTCACTTTAAATCCTTTTATATTTTCAATCACCAACTCCAATTTCATGCATATTCATTCATACAGATAATCATAAACCTAAAATCGGCCTAAGGCACTTCCATCATAATAACCATTCATCCATGGTACATTTACAATATTGTCTTACAATTACACTTACAACTTTAACTTTAAATTACAATTATCCACTTATTACAACTTTAATTGACAAATGAACTCATAAACTAAAATGACATGATTGCTAAACTTAGCCAAAATAACATGAACACAATGCTAATGGACTCCTCCTACATACATATGGATTTTTATGCTCTAAGTCTAGCCTAGGCCAAGTGGCCACCAAAAAGCAAAACATGAATCACTGCTCCACTCATCATCATGCGGGCTTCTTGCCCGCCGCTCCATGTCCACTGCAACATCTTGAAATAAATGCCCCGAGACGGGGTGAGATATACGGATATATCTCAGTAACCAAGAGGTTCTGGAGAAAACTTCGCCCAATGGTTCACTTCGATGTATATCAATAGCATAAAACAACACTATTATAAAATGGGATAAAGCAAGTGATTTAGAGAAAAGGGGATATTATCAGAAACAACTACGACATGCGGGAATGGTAGCTACCAATACCACGCCATGTCCTCGGCTATACGCCTATGGGTACTACCCCTGGCGTGTTCAAAGAACAACCCACCAAGGTACCCCTTCCAACCATATACACCCGAGACTACCTAATGTGCTCCTATCCGGATAACACACCACGACCCTGGGTCAACTGGAACTCCCTCTCGGAGACCTATCCAGTGGAAGTCCGAAAACTTGCCCGAAGGCTAAAATATCAACTGGCCAGTGATCCGGTACATATAGTACCCTCATAAATGCTAATGCATGCTTATGTTGTTCTACACTACTCATACACATTTCCTACCGTTGCCATCAACTGGCAAGGTGGAACAGAAAAGGGGATCAAGCCCCAGTACCAAGAGGTTACCTTATTTATCCGTCCACTGAGCTCCGCAGAAACTCCACTCACAGCTTGATACACAAGGAATGCCTACACAGAGGACAATTCCACACACTTAGAACTTCAAACCACACATGAATTTCACAATAACATGTGTTAATCAAATCACTTACCTCAATCCACTTGGTCCAGGACCAAGGGCAATCCACTGTTTCACTGTTCCGGGTTTAAATCCACGTACGACAACCTATACAACCATGTATAGCCGTCAGTTTCAGTCAAATTACGACAAAACGCGAAAACGTCAAAATTTCACCCCACCCCTTGGATGGTTCGGCCTATATAGTGTTAATTTAGGATTTATTTTTCTAAATTTTCTTTCTCATTTTATTACACTCCCTTAGGTTACTAAAAGGCTAGTTCAATCGCCTTTTTTCTATTTTACGACTTTTACGCAACGTTTTGCGAAATATTTCACTCTAGGCACATTAGGCCAATTTCACCACTTATTGTTTTTGCATTGATCCTTCCACATGCCAATCACCACACAACCTTACTAATTACCTTTTCAACTCACAACACATCACTAAAATTTTCCAAAACATCCATTTCCTCATTTTTACCTCAATTGGCCGAATGCTCAACATAGCCCAACCAAGGATTTCTCAATCAATTCCTATGATCCACACCTCACACAATCACTTCATATCATCATATAATCACACTACAATTCACCATACAACACATCAACACAAAATTGAAAAATCCAATTCATGACCTCAAATTTTCCTAAGTTAAAATCATCATTTTTCACTTAAAATTTTCATTGCATTTCTAGCATTAATACATCATTCTAAGGCATTATCATCTAATAGACATTTTCCATTTGAGCTCTCTAACACAACACATCACAAAATCCCTCTTTAGGGTCAAGAATCCAAACTCAAAAATCAACCAATGAAATGTTGAAATAACTCACCCAATTGCAAGGTATATGGCTCCACCTAAGTATACTCCACCATTGGAGCATTTGAAACCACCATGATCACCCTTTTTCACATGAAAACTGCGGCCTTGTTGGGGGTAGATCTCCTCACACACTCACTTTCAAGGCTAAACAAGGCTACCAATGGATTCAGGAGGTGTTTTCCATTAAGATTCAAGACAAACTTTGTTGAATTTGGTTCAGTTTTGCTTAGTTTTGGAGGAGAAGAAAGATTTGAAGGGAGGAGAAAGGGGGAGGGCTGTGCGCGGCCAGGAGAGAGAGGGAAGGGAGGAAAATTGTGATGAATAGTAACCTTAGGTGCTTTAAGTGACTTTAAGTGGGAACGGGTCCCACGCGATTTAAAACTCATCCTAATTTCCCTCCGATCTCCACTAAAACGTCCACAAATTCAAAACCTATTTAGAAATTCTAATTTTTAATATTAACTAAACTCCTTTAATGATACTCACTCAGATGAATCCGGAGCTTTTCGGTTGTTCGGAGAAAACACTGTTTTAAGCTACAGCGCGCGCCGTTGGCACGCTTCCACAAATTGACTTAAATTCATCAAATAATATCAGAAATCATATTTCCTATTTCTATGGACCATTTATAATTCATATTTGAAACCTAGAGCTCAAAATTCCACTAGCACGTCTTACGGTGCAATCTTACTGCTGTATTTTTACCCGCGAAAAACGCTATTCACTGATTTTTCTGAAACTTTCCTATCCACTCAATTTTTCATTTTGAATCCATTTCCAGGCTTATTTTTACCATCTGAGACCTTCTCCTCAATTTTTATCTTCCTAGGGTTGCGTGTTGGCTAATTACCGTTTTGCCCTTTCTTTGTATTTTGGCCTAATCTTAGGGATTTTCACTAATCCATCACTTAATTACTCACTTAATACTTTAATTACTTAATTTAGAATTGTGAGGTTTTATACTTTTGAAGGGTCAGAAACTTTAAGTTAAATATCGGCTATCTCTGAGTTGGCTAATTTTTTATCTTTGTTCCTCTTCGTGTTTGCTTACATTTTGATGAGGTTGTTTATACTTGTTTGGTTGTGTCCTCAAATATGCTTGCCAATTCATTTTTTGGATTTGGGAGATTACCGAGTGAAAATAATTAACGAGTGCAAAGCCGGTGGGAGAAGCCATTAAACAACAAAAACAATGAAACCACATTATCTAAATTGTTTTGGTGTGAGCCCCCATGACCCATCTATGAATTTGAGGAATCCCTATATAGTCACCTCTAAAGGACAATGGAACATGAATCCAACAACACATTGTATAGACATGCAGATCTAACGTGACCAAGAATATCACAGGACAATCTCGCTGTTTGTATTACTGCAGACTTTGATTGAAGACGCGAAATTGGACTCTCTTAAAATGTCAAGATATTGTTCTTCAGCAGAGACGGTTAAACAATAGTGTACCAAAAAAAAAAAGGTTAAACAATTGAGGCACAGGGGTCTTTCACTCCTCAAAAGCTAGAAGACTATCAATTCAGGTTGGGGGGATGGTAACGATGATTTTTATTTTTTTATTTTTTAGTACATTGATAATGATGACTTTGTTTCAAATATATTTATCAAATTCAATATCATAGCCAAATATGTGAGAGCTACTACTGAAACTTAAATGAAAGCACAGTTTGGAGAAGGAATAATTAATGAATCATTCCACACATTTAGAAAGAAGGTTGTGAAAATGTTGGAAGAAGGGAAACTGGAACATACTATTCTCATGTTCATGATAGAAAAAATAATAGAAATTTAATAATTTTTATGTAATGTACTTTCTTTCCTAAAAAATAGTGAAAAATATATAATATTATATAAATCCAATAACAAAATATATAACTTATCAAATTAATAATGACTTTCAAATTAGTTTGTGAATTTGAATCATAAATCAGATTGGATTGGATTGTCCTTTCAACTCAAATTTGAAATCTCAAATCCTAGGTTGAATTTCGAATCACAATTTGGGATATGATATAAATTGCATGATTGTGGAATTTATGGTTTCATACATGACCAATTTTGATACAGGTTGTCGATTTGTATTGTTCGACTTCCGTATCGATTGTGAAATTTATGGTTTCAATACATCACCAATTATTTTCTATTAGGCCTTGTAATGTTGGAAATCGATAATTGCATAATACACCTAAATCAAAAACGAGAAGATAAAGGGAGAGAAAATTGACACGATGATTTACGCTGGTTCACCCAAGTAGACTACGTCTAACTTGTTTGTACGATATTCATCTAACCGCTACTTATTTCAAGTCACTCGATTTAGAAAGGAATATAAATACGATTTAAAAAATGGCAAACTATTAACAAAAACAAAATTATAATAAATCAGAGATCCACAACATCTATTCATGGGCTTAGTTGTCTTTCTGTTGACCTCGTCAATAAAATCCCTCGTAATATGCAAAGTATGACCAAGATATAAGAGGCCAACGTCTAAACAAGTATTGTGAACACGTAAAATAGCTTACCTCACGTGCAAAGCCTAGCTTATGACATATTAATATACCATGATTACCATCATCCATGAAATGTCATGTGCTTGGTAACAGATTACAAAAACACACGAGATGCTGTAACTCTGGGGCTATTATGAATGAGTAGTTGGGAGGCGATCTCCTCCTTCAAATTTGTGAGTTTAAGCATTGTTTTTGAATTTTTGATCATAAAATTAGTGGTCGCTCCTCTCAAAACTTATAAAAGCCTTTAGTTGTGACTAAAATATTTATATTTTTGTCATATAAATAGTTATAATTTCAAAAAAGAATATATGTTATAATTTCGTCCCCACACAAAATTTCCTGATTTTGCCTTTAATTATAATACTTAATTAAGATTTTGCACTTAAAATATTTAGGAAGTCTTAAGTTTTCAATGATAATATATTTTACTAATGATACATATAGGGGTGTTCATTTTTTTTTTGGATTACTAGGTTATTCATTTATGTGTATTATTAGATTATTTATAATCTTCTTTAAAAACTATGAACTTTTGATAGCATGGTATAAATTTTCGTAAATAGTATTCAACATTAATTTGTAAATCTGGCTATTACTATGATTACACAAGATTTATAAAAATAAAAATATCCTATATGTTTGAAATGAAATGCACTATTCTTTGGATATAATGTATGTCCCGAGATTAGCAGTGACACATTCAATAGTCAATACTAACCTCCACGATACTTGCCAAAGAAAAAGAACAAAAATAAATAAATAAAATCTATGATTATAATAAATTTACCTGGATCAGTTGTGGTGTTGTGTTATTTAGTTAGGTACTCTTTTTGTGTTTTAGAAAAAATTGATAACATGATTTTTTTTATTAAAAAAACATATTTTACAGTCATAGAGCAAATATATAGGTTGGTCGGTGGTTATGCGTTGGATGTTGAGTTGAGCTTCGTAAGCCAAATTTTCAGCTGAATTTTTTAAAAAAAGATGAGAACTTCTACCTACTAACGATTCTTATAAATTAAGAACTTCTACTACCTACTACAGAATAGCTTCTTTCTACACCTTCTGATTTGATTCTTTAATAGAAAGTTTGTCTCTAACGATTGCTTTGTTATTAATAAATTCTTTTTGATTATAATCCAAATAAATCTTTAAATTTGGAATTTTAACAATATAAAATGCGATTATACATCATCCGAAGATTTGATTTCTGGAAAATTATTGTTTAATAGGTTAAATATTATTATAGATAATGCTGTACGATCAAGTGCTTTCAATGTCATTAATTTAAACAAATTCCAAATTAATTCTGTCACCGTCAAAAAAAAAAAAATTCCCCAAATTGTTTGCTTATTACAGCAAGTTATATGGTTGTACAATATATATATATATATATATATATATATATATATATATATATATATATATATATATTGTAATAATTGATTATCAATGAATGATTGAGATTCTTTCACATGATTTCATATTAGACAAGAGAATTTATTTATATTTAATATGGATGTGTTTGAATTTGTTTTCAAAAGAAAAATCTGTAATATAAATTTAAAAAAATTATTCAGAAGTTACTCTTTTTAATTTTCTAAAAAATAATTTTTTTTATAATTACTATTTTTTTAAAAATACATATATACTTAACTATATCAATAATTAAAGCTAAAAGATTAAAATAAATAAAAGCACACATGATATTTTTAATGAAAAAATATTTATCCTTTTAGATAACATATAAAATTGGAATGTGCATCTACAACGTGTCTAAAGAGAGACTAATATGTCTGCAGATTGACTATTCAACTACCCCCATCACCCACAAGATGCTTGCTTCTAATTTTACCACTTTTCCCCACATGGAGTTAGACACTTATTCTTACCTGATATAGCTTGTGTTTGTAATTTTTGTTTTTCTATTAGGGTAAAAGTGTATTTACATTATTATTTAGTCAAGTGTGATTATAATTATTTTATTCATGGGAAAACTTTATATTGTACGGAAGTTTTTAACGGAATATTGAATAAACCAAATAACCAAATACAATAGGCATTCGAGGGTATAGAAAGCCTCCAAAAACATAGGATTTAGTACCGTTCCAAAAAATAAATAAAAAAGTACATTATTGGGGAGTCAATCCTTATGAATAGACAAATTGAGTATCCTTCCCACAAACTGTCTCGGATGCTTGAGGGATTGTGTTGCTCGGATGTTAAATATTTGAGGTCAGATAGCAAAGCACAACAATCACCTTACTAGAGGAAGCATAACTATAATCACAAACCCAAAAATGTGTGTGAACAAAAGCACTCGATAGTCTATAGAAAAATTTTATAGCAATGCATAGCAGGTATGACATACCAACTTCTTCTTCTTCTTCTTCTTCTTCTCATCAATTTGAGCTTGAAGTTCTACTTGTCTAGCAAGGGCATCATCAAGAGCCTAAACCCCAAATAGGAAGCAAATTAAATTCTAAAAATGTTAGCGCACACGTAGTTATCTAGTGGAAGATGATTATCATCTTTTATTTTATTCCCCAAATAATTATGGCAATCAAGTATCAAGGAAAAATAATAATACCTTTTTGGTTGCAGCCAACTCTTGTTCGAGAGTACTGACCCTGTTTAGAGCATCATTTAGCATTTCCTCCTTTTCAGGTGGCATGACAGGTCTTATGCTGAGAACATTCATTTTCTCTTCTAGTTCAGCCATGCGCTTCATCATTGTCATGTATTCATTGCTTGAAATTGCAGGCACTTTCATCGTTGTCGTGTATTCCTTGCTTGAAATTGCAGGTGCTTTCGTCGTAGTCCCATCAGAATATACTTGCCTGCTATAGAGTGTTGCTTCCATTATTTTCCTTGGTAAGTTACTTGTCATACGGATGATGGTTACAATTCTCATTACTAAGGCCATACAGATCATGGTTACAATTCCCATTACTAAGGCCATGATTCCACCAACAAATTGATTGTTAAACCCATCATAATTGTTGCTATTATGGGTAGGGAAACAATCTGCATGCAAGGAAAATAAATTTAGAATTTTAACAAAACCATATTGTGATATGTTTCTTCCTTGTCAATGAGCAAAAATGCTGATTATGTTGTTCAAATTGTTATGAGTACAATTTTACTGCTGACCATATAATATATGTTAATTATAAGATGAAAGAACAATCAAATAGAAGTACATAATACCTTGAGAAGGTGCATATTTATCATTTTGTACTGATTTCTTACAAGATGAATCGACTGGCTCGTCAAGCACTGGGACAAAGGCGTCATGCTAATGCACATTACATTGCTTTTCGACCTGCAATATATATGTTCTCATAAACAGAAGTAGAAAATGGAAGAAATTCATATGACCTCAAGTTTACAGACACAACGAACAACATGACTAGATAAACTAAGCAGTTTCCTCAAAACTATTTTTTGAAATAAATAATACATAGGATGGGAACAACAATTGATTGAAGCCTAGTGAACTTACTTTGGGCAACAAACATTGCGCATCATGTGTCTCTGGAAATGATTTTTTGTAACCCTTAATATTACAAGAAAAAAAAAAGAATATTAATCAAATATTCTATCAAATAAATATAGAGAAAAGTTTAAGGATAAATCTTTGCTCTCTAAAATTGTTAACAGTTTAGTAAACCGACTGCCTTTTGAAGTAATGTTTCATCCTCAATGCCGGATAAGGTTTTTCCCTTGCATTTTCCCTCTTCATTTTGAACCATCTAATTCATCCAGAGGAAAAACTTTATTGTTTTCATTTGCTATATTATATTACTAAAGAAATTGATATTTCAGCAGTAAACTACCTTCAAGATGTCTGGGTCATTCCATGGTCCCTTGTCAGAAAACATACAACCACCTTTATCTGCACAAGTACAAGTACCGCCCAAGAACTCTGGAAGTTCACTGTTAAATACCGTAGACAAGGTGTTATTTATAGTCTTAAGGAGTAATATCAGTGCCATGATGGAACAACATAATTATAAATCAATGAATTTGGTTATGAAGAGAGAAAAAATACTTCAATGAAGAAGGAGACAAATTTAACCTGGCATCAATGATTTCAAGCAACTTGCTCTGGTATTTGTTACCTAGGACCTGGTGAACAAAACATTAATATGTTTATTGCCCCTACTTAACTGAAAATCCACCTTGGTTCAAATTGATAAGTAGACTAAAAATGCTTACGTGGATTTTTGAGGTGGTCTTGGGATCAAGGAATGGCTTAACGGTATTCCACAAGATCCTAAATCCAGAACCAGCATTGATGATGAACATACGGTTCAGGATCTGCGTGCAAAGGAAAACTCAGTTAGGGTAAATTTAGAAGGCTATTTAAACTATTGCCATGCCTAAGTAGATTAACAAGTACCTCAGGATAGTTGTCACCAACAATCTTCTGAAGCCTCTGGAGGAGATCCCTTGCAGCTTTGTTCATACTTTTAAGACCCTGACCAAGCATGCTAGTCATCAATTGTGTGAAACTTCTTTCAATATGAAAAACATTTATAACAATTGATATGATATCCACTAGAATAATTGGAATTGGACATTGTCTCTTTAAATCTATAGTGACTATCATCTACTGTGTTACAATATTTCTTTCCTCTTATTGGTTTCTCATTGGGCAAGATAGATCGAAGAACTAAAATATAGGGTTAGGATTTTTTCTTTATAACAATAGGGTTAGAATTTTATACGCACCACTCCTTGCACATCCAAAATAGTTGTGCTTTGGTCAATGTGCTTCTTTGCTGCGATTGAACAAGCAGGCATCTTAACAGCGAAGGTCCTCTCAAACCCTCTAACATGGTACTTGAGATAACGTTCCATAGTTGTTACTTGCATAAGCTTGTTACAGTCAACCTGACCCAATCTTTCAATGTAAACAGGTCGTCCATCCTTATCAACTCCATGATGCCCTTGTGGGTAGTATTTTAGAACTTCATCAATTTCCTAGAATTCAAAATCCTAAACAACACAGAAAATTTATGATTAGATAAAGAATACCACAAAATATATAACGGGTGATTCTTATATTTTCCACATGATTACCTCCATGATAGTGTCAGCACCAAATTTTGTCCTCCACTTAAGCATATCTGCCCACATTTGTTTTGTTTTCTCAAGGTCAAACTCCCTTGCTCTCAAAAATCTGAGAGATCATCAATTAAGGCATTAAGCGAAGTTACTCATGCTACAACTATAAATAAATAGTGAACAAAAGACTATGTTAAAACTTAAAAGGGTTACCTTAGCATCATATGATGATCATCATATTTTGAGGGTAATAGGTCTTCCAAGATCAGTGATTGGCGAAAAGCATCGACTTCTTGTAACTCTTCGGCATCAATTTCATCCGCAATAGAAAGAGACATAACCCTGTTGTGTTTTCGCCCCTTCTTGGTAAAGGAAAGCCTTTTCTTCTTTTCATCCTTGGAATTTTCAATTTCATGACCTGTGCTTGCATGAAGAAAATAATTTACTCATACAAGTTTGAATCAGATGACAGAAATTTAGATATTCACACGTTTAACATCTCATCCTAATGCTGATGTTTTAATTAATAACCAAGGAAAATATAAATCATCTATTTTCCAATAGCATGACATCTAGATTTATAACTGCTTTTTGTTAGTTATCGAACGAATTCTGAATAGAAAATGCTTGTTTGTGATGATAAACTGATTTCAGTTTCCTCTATAGTCATCTACATTTAAAATTTGTGTGTTTTACAATATATCATTGTTTGTTGAAATTTTCATTGTGCTGGCACTAGAACGTAAATAAATCTTTTTTCCATTTTTAAAAGAAAATGAGATATTATGTTTACTTTTTTCAAATAAAATTCTTGTGTGCTTTACAATATATCATTGTTTGTTAAAATTTTCACTGTGCCGACGCTATAATATGAATATATTTTTTTTTACATTTTAAAAAATAAATAAGATATTGTGCTTACTTTTTTTATGGCTACGTTTCCAATTTCTTTCAAATACCATTTGATCGGACCAAATACGATGTGGACTATCCAAAACGAATCAAGCCCAATCACACACGGTTGAGACTCCTTCAGAGGTTTCTGGCCTGGGCCAGGTGTTATCGTTAGAGTGAGGCTTGAGCCCTTTGTCCTTCACGATGCACCAAATGGGGGGGGGTACCTGCGAAGACACTCTGATACTTAAGTCAGTATCAGAGGCAGTTGTATTATGTTGTGAAAGTAAAGGATGATCGTACCTTGGTGGTATATTGTGTGTTTATATAGTAGTTGTGATGCCGCCTTTGTTAAGGAGGTTTGGCCTTTGAGTGGCCAGCCTTGGGCTGCAGGTCAGTCAGGAGACCTGGGTAACCTTATCTTCCTTAGTGCCTAGTGGTAGATTAGCGGCAAGCTGGAGCTGTCCATTGTTTACTGGAGTTAAGACGCAGTGGAATTGCCTTGGGCCATAAGTTTACTTCCCATAGAAGGCTTCGTACGTGATGTGAGAACTGTATGCCGCGTTGAGGGCATCGCGTCTTGTGTGTCGCGATAAGGGCATCGCGTCAGAGCTCGTTCCTTATGCTTTGTTCTAGGCCTTTACTGGGCTTGGTCTTTCATGTGTTGATGGGCCCTGGTTAGGCCTATATTTTATCCGGATCAGTTGCCCCCTAGCTTGCGGTGTTGCTATTTGGCAATGCCGTGAGCTATATGTTTTCGTATGAGGCGCGGTAGTTTGTCTCTCATATGTCCTTTTGTATGCCGCAATAATCATGTCAAGAGTACTATCATGACTTTTAGCCGCTTAACAACGGTGGATTAGACGTTTAATCTGTCAAGAGCATTAAATGCTACCTTTATTATGTGTGTGTTTAGGGGCAGTTGTGGGTGGTTTTATTAGTAAAACACTTCCCCTTCCTGCCACGTGTCCCTGTAGACCCGTTTTGCTTAACACGTTTCATTGCTTTCATCCTATCCGTTGGAGAAACAACCTTTCTTATTTGGACTAAGCTTTTTAGTTTGGAGGGAAAGACATTTCGTCGGTATTATGAGAAAACCCTCCATCTCTCAGAGTTCATTTTCTATGCATTTCTGGTGGTGAGACATCCTGCTCCTGGTGTGAACTTCCAAAGTATAAAGCTCATGTATGTTCTTTCTTCTTACCCCCTGTTTTGTCCGTGTTTCTTTCATTCTGTTCAGCGTTTCTTACTTCTTGTTTGTGGTATGTCTGATAGTCGCAAATGTGCGGATTTAATCAGATTTTTTGAGCGGTCTGGTTCGTCCAGTCCTCCTTTGGGATTGTTATCAAGATCCAGGTCATTAGGAATCAGAGACAAAAGGCCTAGTGTAGGAAGTCTAGCCCCCTGTGCCAAACTTGATGCTAGGCATGTCCCCTCAAGTCGTACTTTTAAGTTAGGGTTACCTCTACGACAACCTAATCGTGGAAAGACATTGTCAGAACATAGTTCGTCCGTGCACCCCAAGTTTTCTTTGAGCATGTCCAAGCCTATTGTGATATCGAGTGACTCTTTTTCAAGTACTAATAGTAGTTATAAATCCGTTGATTCAAAAAAGCCCCAAATCACCTTCTTTAACTTCATCGTGCGATTCTTCGTAAGAAAATGAATTTAAGAAAATGAATCTTTTTCATGTCCACCACCTTTGAGTGTTATTTATCCAGCTGGGTATCCCTTTAAGAAAATGAATTTTGACGATTATAAACCTGTTTCTTCTGACTTGTCTTCTTCAACTGATTCTTCTTCTTCTGAATCAGACTTTGTGTCCCCTCAAATTAAAGAACTAATGGCGAGGCGTGGTGCACATGAGAAGAAGAAACTGCAATCGCAATCAGATCCTAAGAAGAAAGCTGTACAAATCGTGCGGGGTATAAGGGATGAAGAATCCCTAAGCTGGGTGGTAGATGCTGTATTGGATACTGAATCGGTGTTATGCTCTCTTGGAGAACTGGCATAAGTAACAGTAGCCCTCCATCTTACCCTTGACAAAGTGTTTGACGACCAATGGGGAGTTGACGTTGTCCCAAAGAATGAACGCGTGTGCTCAGCGCGACCAAAGGGATCATCGCGGCATTTTATGATGATGTATTCCTACTTTTTTCTGAGTATAGGAATCCGTTTTCCTTTTTCCGCTTTCGTATGCAAACTACTGGCGCATTTGAACGTCGCGCCTTCACAACTGACCCCTAATGATTGGGGTTTTATCAGAGTATTTGAAATGGTCTGTAAGGCCTATGGTCTATTCCATTATGTAGAATCATTTCTGTATATGTTCGGCGTAATGAATCCTCGTAATAGTTGGATATCATTTAGGAGTAAGGTGAAATTTTGTGAATTAAATTGTAGAAAAATACATAAATAGAACACATAATACTTCAAGATCTATCCCGCGGAAGGAACCAAACCCTTTTTCATAGGGGATGATGGGACTCCCATCTTTCCCTTACACTGGTCTGAGTATCCTTCAAGTAGCTCCGTGCTAAATTATAACTTTATTGACCTAAGCGAATTAGAACAGAAGACTGTGACTGCTCTGGGTAAGATTGCTCAGGAGGCATCTGAGACGGGCTCGCTTAGTACGTACACAATTCTGAATGAATATTCTGAAGACGATATTCGAGCTTATCTGGGTAACTTGGGCCTTGCTTACATTATTACCTCTGTTAGTCAAGGAACTTTTGTATATCACGATGTGTAAATATGTCTAAATTATGAATTTCCTTGTTTTGCAGATAGCGCGATGACGACCTCTATGATAGAATGGAACAAATTGCTGCCAGTCGGGCCGCTGCTAATGCGGGTGTTGTTGCTTCTCCTCAGTCTGCCAAGTCTGCTACTGCTACTGCCACCTCACGCGATTTAAAATTCATCCGAACTTTCACTAAACGTCGAAAAATTCACAACCTATTTAGAAACTCTAATTTTTAAAAATAACCATTGTCCTTTAATTATACTTGATCAGATGAATCCGGAGTTTTCCGGTCGTTCGGAGAAAATACTGTTTTAAGCTGTTGCGCGCGCCATTGACACGCTTCCCCAAACTGACTTAATTCCATCAAATATTATCAGGAATCATATTTCCTAGTTCTATAGACCATTTATAAATCATATTTGAAACCTAGAGTTCAAAACTCAATCGGCACGTTTTACGGTACAATCGTACCGTAGTATTTTTACCCGCGAAAAACATTATTCACTGATTTTTTTGAAACTTTCCTATCCACTCAATTTTTCGTTCTTAATCCATTTCCAGTGTTATTTTTATCATCTGAGACCTTCTACTCAATTTTTATCTCCCTAGGGTTGTGTGCATGACTAATTACCGTTTTGTCCTTTCTTTGTATTTTGGCCTCATACTCAGGATTTTCACTAATCATTCTATTTAATTCTTATTTAATATTTTGATATTTTATCTTAGAAATGCGAGGTGTTATAAGGATGCTAACTTTTACCAAAGAGATTCTTTTTACAATTTACCAAAGAATCAATTTGCAGTGAGAGAGTATGTGGTGTTGTAACATTTGGAGCTACGAAGATTTTGTACTGAGGATGGTATTTTGGTAAGACTACACTTGTGTTGTGTGAATTGAGTGACACGGGTAATAAATTCTTACTTATCACACATTAATAGTAATGTAGTTGATTTATTCATTGGAAGAGTATGTGAGAACTTTTAAGTTTGGGGTAATGCAGTGACTTGACACTCATGATGTAATATCCCAGAAAATTAATAATAATTTATAATAATAATAAATTAATAATAATAATAAACTATAAATTAGTAGTAATAATATATATATATATATATATATATATATGATGGTTATAAATAATAAATTATAATATGAATTTTACATTTGATAAAATGATTTTGAGCGATATATGTGCGATATGAGTGCTATTGGAAAATAATTTTGATACTTTATAATACTCTAGATTATTTATAATAAAATAATATTAATATTAATTTATATATATATATATATATATATATATATATATATATATATATATATATATATATATATATGAGCAGGTTATATTTACAAATTTATTTGTTTACAAACTTTTACAAACTACACTATATTCTCCCGGGAGAATATAGTGTAATTTGTAAAAAAATTCCAAAAAGTTTGTAAACGGATCCTGTACCATATATATATATATATATATATATATATATATGATAAATTATGGTTAACTGATTTATTAATTGATTGATGATTTATGTATTAATTTTTGATTAGTAATGTTTGATTAGATATGATGAGTCAGTCATGAGTCAGCCTTGCGTTAGTAAATACGTTAGTTGTATTCTGAGGCATAAGAAATTAAGAATAAAATAGTGTATAAAGCCAAAACCTAAGCCAGATACATTAATGAAGAATAAGGAAATAAATGCACGAAACCCATATTCGAGCCCAAAACTTCAACTATAAATAGAGGCCGAGCCTAACCAAACCAATTCACTTTCAATCCTCAATATTTCCCCACTTGGATTGGTTCTTGTCATCCGCATGGGGAGAAGAAAATAACATGTGGCTGAGTTTGGTCATGGAATAAATTGATAAACATGCAACTTGGAGGTTTCCACAATTAGTGCATGGGAAGAGGAGAGGATGAGTGGAGGCAGAATGATATTTACAATTAAAATGATACAAAACAAGTTTGTCTTTTCTTGCATTGTGTGCACAAGGATGAAATAGGATAGATGAGATGATGTGTGGCTTTCTAGCCAATAAGGGAACATGCAATCAGATATCCTTTTCCCCATTGGCTGCAATGAGTGGCTAGGACTAATTGGAGTTGAGCTGCTAGGATAGGTATTCAAAATTTTCCCCTCACCCTAGGCGCACAACTAAAGGAGGGTAGGAATGGACATGAGGTTTCCCAATAACAAGCTAACATGCAGATTACACTTGGATTCCTAAGAGAAAAAAACTAATAGATCATGGATTGGATTCAAGTCCTACACAAGGACAAGTGGGCCAGCGCCCCTCCAAGGAAAGGGCCCAAAAAAATGAGTGTCCAAAGACTCACCTATTTCATGTACAACCTACTACTTGATATTTCACATACACCATGGTATTTTAAATAACTTCCTACGGGTCACTTGTCATATGTAATATATATTAATTATTATTTCATGTTCCCACAAGGTAGGGACTAGGGTTTCTAAATAAATTATAATTAAACTTAATACTATTCCTTCTTAACTCGAGTTTTGAATTCTTAAAATACATAAACATTCACTTATAATTTCCATCAAAATAATTTTCCTAATTAAATTAATTCCACTCTAAACAAAATTTAATTCGAGTTTCAAGCATGCTACACACCTCTAATTACAAGTTATGTGATTTCCTAATTTTGCGGGATGTTAAGTGAGCTATAAATACTCACTTTGGCTCAAAACCCTAGGCATTTTTATAATTCCTGCGTGAATGGTGGCTGACCAGCTCCTTCATCTACTGTTCCATTGCTGGTCTCCCTCCCTTTTGTGAGCCAAGATATCATTTTTCTTCCTCCTCCCTTCACCTAAACACTCTACCTTGTGGGAGTTGGTCTTGTGCAGGTGTGGAGTGTATCATTCTGAGTTTGTAGCCTCTGTGGTGAGGTGAAGTTGCTGACTTTGGGGCTGTCTTCTTGGGTTTGGTTTGTGTGACTTTGTTCTTGGCTTCTTGAGCTTCAAGAAGCCACCTTTTAGCATAAAGGGTCAAGTTTGAAGTATATTTTTGTAGCCTTGTGAAGTCAGAACCTTGGTGTTGTGTTGGAGGCTTCTTTTCTGTTTCATTTTCGGAGTTTTGAAGCCTTGGAGGTATATATGATCACCTCTTTCTCATTTTGAGGATTTAAGCTTGTCTAACCAGTTAAAGAGTAAGACTTGGATCATTTAGTAAAGGAATGTGTTTCTGAGTTCTTAACATAGTAATTAACATATGTTTAGGGAGTCATTGGACTCCCAATCACGTTTGGACTTTCGAAATGGTGATTATGCAGAAGACAGTTCGTATTTGTGCATTCTGGTGAAGAAGTATTCGAATACTTTTCGTGCAGTTTTCGAATACTTATTCACTGGTAGTCAAATACTACTTGCTAGAGTACTGGAATACTTTTCTGGGAAGAAAAGTATTCGAATACCTTTGAAGAAGTATTCGAATACTAGAGAGTATTCGAATACAGTGAGTTTTGGTATTCGCATACTGTGGTAGAGACTTGGAGTATTCGAATACTCATCGAGGATTATTCAAATACCTCCTGCAGAAAATGCATAAAATGATTTAAAACGAGATGAAAAGTCTTAATCACTTAATATAACCTTGAGTAATGGTTATTAATGATGAATTACTATATAAACAGATTGTGATTAAGCTGTGTTGTGGGCTTTGAGCTTGTGTGGACTCTTGGCTTGGATAGTAAGCTTGCAAGGTAAGCTTTCGAGTCCTCGGTTTAGCCATTGTTGGTTCCACCATGTCCCATGGGGGTATGGTTTATATGCATGATGTGGTTTTCATGTGTTATTTATGAAATGCTATGGAACTGTCTAAGTGCAATCTCTTATAATATGTATGTGGTGTTACGCCTAGACAGGAGGCCAAGGGGTGGTCCTATAGGCGAGTTCAGCAAGGGCTGGTACAGTGTGGGTAATAGACGTATTCCTGCACTCTTCTCTAATCAGTAGAATAGTTTATTAACACACATGACATGATTATCTGCTGCATTGCACTATTTTGGAACTTATGTTGAATAAATGCTTTTGAACTTATATTTGCACATGTAAGTGAGCTTGGGGTGGAAGATCCTTGAGGACCCCTTGTCTTACTGAGATTTCTTGTTTAGAGATCTCACCCCACGTTTGGGGATGCTTATTTCAGGTTCAGGTAACTTGGGGCTGATGCCTCAGGCGGCAGGAGGCTGGAGCTTAGTCGATTATATATGCTATATGCTGACATGTTGGATGTTGGATATGCATGTTGCTATTATGTTTAGCTACATTTATGATTATGTGGTTGTTGTTGAGACTGTTGTTGGGTCTTGTTGCCTTATTTGGTGAGCATGGGGATTGTCCATGCCACATTGGTTTGACTTTATGCTTTTAGGTTTTAGTTGTGATAATGTATCAGGATATTGTCTGGGTTATATGTTGTAGTCCCATGACTTAGATACTCACTTTATATTTAGATATTGAGGTATTTCAGTTAGCTGTCTTTGCAATTTACATACAGGCAATGTTTTTATGAAAATGAATTAAGTAATTCAACTTGGTAATGATAATGACGTCATAATTTAAAAGAAAAAGATATTTCGCATTTTTAAATTAAGCGTGGCTTAATACGATAACATGTTAACAAACCGGGTTAACATGGGGTGTTACAGTAGTGGTGATGGTGGCAGTGTTAGTGGTCGTGGTCGTGGCGATTGGTGGAAGTGGTGATGGTGGGGGTGGCATCGTGGTGGTGATGGTGGTGGTGACGACGACTCTGGTGGTATGGCGACTGCTGCGACAATGGTGGCGATGGTAGTGTCGGGATGATGGTGATGGTGGTGAGTGATTGAGAGAGACAAGTGTCTCATTTTGTGCCTGGGAATAAATAACAAAAAAAATTTGATATTTTTTTTGTTCCACACTACAAAATTTAATCGGTTCATCCAGGAACAAAAAAATAAATCAATTTTACCAAACGAGTATTTCATCCATTTTTGTTCCCGGGAATAGAATTAAAAAAAAATGATTCCAAGAAGGTTATCATGCACACCCTTATCAATTACTTTGCATGATAATCTTTTTAGAATTTTTTTTCTTTTCAATTTTTGTTCTTGGCAATAAAAATGGATAGAAATAGTGTTTGATAAAATCAGTTTATTCTTTTGTTCTCGAGAATGAATCGACTCAATTTCTGTGTCGGGGAATAGAAAAATAAAATAATTTTTTTTTTGCTTTTCCATTTTCAGGCGCAAGATGTGAAATATTTGTCTCTCCCATTCATTTTCCACTACTACCATCACCACCACCACCACCATTATCCCGACATTACCATCGCGACCATTGTCGCCATCATCGTCGTACCACCACCATCGTTGTCACCACCACCACGATGCCAGGGCCACCATCACAACCACCTCCACACCATGGCTACCATCACTATTACTATGCCATTGTTACCACCTCCACCATCATCGTTACCATTTCCATCACCATTGTCACCAACCACCACCACCACTACCACTACCGCCACCATCATTGTCACCATTTCCACCACCATCTTTACACCCATTGTTGCACCACCACAACCACCACAATTAGCACCATCATTGTCGCACCCACTGTTGTCACAACCACCACCCCAACTACCATCACCACGTCACCTCCATCGCCACTATTACTACAACTATGCCACCACCATTGTCACCATTACCACCACCATCGTATCATCCACTGCCATCACCACCACCACCACCACCATGCCATCACTACCACCACCACCACTATCATCACGCCACCGCCACCATTATCACCATTATCGTCGCAGCCACTACCGTCACTACCATCACCATGCCATCTGATACAGAAATAAGAATGTTACATTTGATTAAAGAAGCTAAAATGTTAAGTCCATGATATGCAAATTCGTCTTCTAATTTCAAGGCACAATTTCAATTGGGTTAAAAAGTTATTTTGGGTCAAATTATGATTAGCTGACTGCCTTAATGGGTCAACTATGAAGGAAGATCAAAAGTTTTAGCATTTAAAGTGCAATAAAGAGTTTTTGTTGTTGTTATTAACTCTTGGAAGTTGGGTTTAGTTATTGTTATTTCTATTTGCTAAGCAACACAACTCTTGGAGTTATATGTCTTTTTGTATTCTTATGCTTTTAGTTATTATATAAATATAGGATATTTTGTACTGCAGAGGACATATTTGATAAATGGAAAAATGTGTTGCAAGTTCTCTAACTTGTCTTGAATCTTGTTATCTTTATCTAACCTTTGGTTAGTGGTGAGGCATGTGGGTTCTTTATCAGTGGGTAGGGAGGCTTAGCCTTTAATCTCAATTGTGGTGACTCTTATCTATCCCATTTATTTACAGAGTGTATTTTCCCTTTTTCTCGTACCCATCACGTATCACCATCATCATCGCCACTATTACAACCACCATGCCACCATCGCTACTAACGCCACCAAAGTGGTGGTGATCTAATTTTTTTTTTATGCTTAATAGGAATTTTTTTTATTCTATTATTTGTTGTTATCAAATGCAATTCTCATTCTCGAAATAAAAATAGAACATGTTATCAAATACATTTTTTTTCTCAATAATCGTTCTAAAGCACAAAAATAGAAAATAATTATCTCTTTTCAGAAATAGTGTCAGGGAACATAATGGTTGTCATGCACACCCTGAATAGCCATATAAAAAATGCTTTTAAATGCCTGAATTTTGAGAAACTTTTGTGAAATTACAATTTTAGGGATTTTAGATGACACTAATCAAATTCAAAATAATCATGGGAATGATACATATATATATATATATATATATATATATTGAAAATTTTTCCAAGGGTATCCTCTAGCCAAAAGCTAAGGATTGACCCCCTCGAGGCGGAGAGATCATGTGATCCTGGGTACAACCTTTTCCAACAAAGCCTTTTCTATACAAACGGTCAGGGATCGACCCTATCAGCATGCTTAAAGGATCCAGCTATCTACCAACTGTGTCGGGCTTTGTTAGTGGGAATGATATATTTGAAATGCAAGAATGTGTTTAATGTTGTATATTTTGTAAATTTATAAATATATCTATTGGTGCACATTTTATATTATTTATGGATTTTTTACGTATTATAATATAGTATATGCATAGTAAAATCATTAAAATATTTATATATATTATTTTTCTTATTTAAATATGTTGATGTAAAGCATCAGGTTCATCCAGATATTAAGATCGAGAAATAAGAAAATTTACATGAACATAACATATATAAAATCTATTATGATCCTAGAGAGTCAGACACTTAGAATGAAAATACATTTGTACGGACATTTATTTAGACTAAATGGGTCAATCCAAATTGGTTCTGCCTATAAATTTTATCTAGTCATATTATGAGCAGGAAGCAGCAACCAATACATGAAACTAAAATCAAAACTAGTAGGGGTCGGTGTAGACAGACCCAAATGAAAAGTATGAAAAGATTAAGAAAAAAAGATAAAAAAAAATCAATATATATATATATATATATATATATATATATATATATATATATATATATATATATATATGAGGAGAGTTATATTTACAAACTCTTTCAATCAAATTTTAATTATTAATTTTCGTCAATATAATGGTTATAACTTATTGGGTCACATTTATTAATTAATTATTATTTTTCAATAAATTATAACCGTTAGATTCACGGAAATCAACATTTAAGATTTGGTTATAAGAGTTTGTAAACAATTTAATTTGTAAATATAACCTTTCCATATATATATATACGGGGGGTTCACATTTCTGCAGCTGCTATATGTGCAGCAATCAAATACTTGCCATATATATACTTAAAAGCATTAAATGCGGGGAATCATAACCATACAAAGGATGAAAGCATTAAATGTGGGGAATCATAACCATACACCTGTCGTTGTTGTACGTAAAGCGGCTGCAGAAATGATTTTACCATATATATATATATTTATATATTTATATAACATTATCCATAAAAAATAGCAGTAAACAATTAAAAGAAAAAATAAATTAAAATAAAATGAAAATAAAGATATATAAAAGGACAAAAATGTATAAGAATAAAAAAATAGAGGGACAAAAAAAGAGTAAAATAAAGAAAAATAGAAGTACATAAAAAAAAGATTGAAAAGAAAGAAGAAATTAAAAAAAAGGAGGCAGAAAATGAAAGAGAGAGATAAAGAAGAAAAGAACTAAAAACGGACTAAAATACCTCGCAATTCTAAATTATATATATTAAAATATTAAGTGAGGATTAAAGGGAAGGATTAACGAAAATCCTGAATATAAGGCCAAAATACAAAGAAAGGGCAAAACGGTAAATTAGTCATGCACATAACCCTAGGAAGGAAATTGAGTAAGAGGTTTCAAATGATAAAAATAATCCTGGAAATGGATTCAAAACGAAAAATTGAGTGGACAGGAAAGTTTTAGAAAATTCAGTGAATAGTGTTTTTACCGAGTAATAACACCGCGGTACGATTGCACCGTAAAACATGTCGATTGAATTTTGAGCTCTAGGTTTGGATATAAGTTATAAATGGTGTATAGGACTACGAAATATGATTTCTGATAAAAATTGACGGAAATTAGTAAGTTTGGGGAAGCGTGCCCACGCGCATAACAGCTTAAAACTGCAATTTCTCCGAACGACCGAAAAACTCCGGATTTATCTTATCAAGGGTAATTAAAGGACAATGGTTAATGTTAAAAATTAGAGTTTCTAAATAGGTTATGAAATCATGGACGTTTAGTGGAATTGGAAGGAAATTCGAATTAGTTTGAAATCGCGTGAGGTGGCGGTGGGGCCCACCTCACTTAAGTGAACTTAGCCACATGGACCAACACTATTCATCATCACCTAAAACATCTTTTCTCTCTCTAAATTTCGTGCTCCGACCCTCCCTGACCAAAAATATTGCTTGAAACTTCAATCTCTCTTAACTTCATCGAATCTTAATCGAATCAGACGATTCTTGTCTTGAAATTCGATGGAAATCATCACCCGAACCCGTTCCACCGATTACTTTCCCTTGAAACCCTCTCTTTTTTGAGAAAAGGGCATATACAGCCACGAATTTTCTTGGAGTTTTGTGATTTTGGGGTTGATTTCTTAAGCCATTGCTTGTGGAGTTCTAGGAGGAGCCTTGGTGACTTATTTGTGGGTAAGTTTCAAGACTTTTGATGGTTTAATTGTTGGATCGATTTCATGAACCCTAAAGGGGGATTTTGTGATTTGTGTTGATAGAGAGCTCAAATGCAAAATGTGTATTAGATGATAAAGTCTTAGAATGATGTGTTAGAGCTAGAAATGCCATGAAAATTATTGGTCAAAAAAATGATTTTGTAACTTAGAGAATTTTGAGGTTTCATGACTGAGGTTTGAAAACATGTTGAGATTGATGAGTTGTAGTATGATTATATGGTGATATAATAGGATTGTATGAGGTGTGCAGTAGTTAGAATTGATGGAAATTCCTTGGAGATCACCATGTTGAACTTTCGGCCATTAGGCAACAAGAGGGGGATTGGAGTTGTTGACATTGTTTGAATGATGTAATATGTATTAAATGGTATTTAGATGGGTTGTGTGGTGGTTGGATGGTTGAAAAAACAAAGGAAAAATATTGATGGTGTTAAGTGGTTAAAAGGAACCTAGAGCGAAATATTAGACAAAACGACGTTTAAAAGACGTAAAATGAAAATGGCACTTGGTATAGCTTTTTGGCAACCTAAGGACGTATAATAAAATGAGAAAGAAAATTTAGAAAAATAAATTGTAAAATAAGCCTTCCAAGGCCGAACCTACAAGGTGTAGGGGTGGTTTTTGGCGATTTTCGTATTTTGATAGAATTGTCGTATACTGATGATTCGTACATGGTTGTTGTAGGTTGCAGTAAGTTGATTTGAACCCCGAACCATGAGTCGGCGGATTGCCCTTGGTCTTGGACCAAGTGGGATTGAGGTAAGTGATTGGAACAATGTTTGTATAATTGTTAACTTGCATGTGTTCGTATGAGCTTTGAATAATTGGGAATGTCCTCTGTAGGCATTCTGTTGAGTAATAATTTGAAATATAACAAATTCAAATTGCGATCAAATTCAAGTTCAAATGAAGCAGCAGACATGATTGTGATTTGTTTGGCAAGAAAAGGAAAACAACACATTTGTGTTTTGAATGACTTAATTGTGATTATTTATTTATTTTTAGAAGTTAATTATCATTATATTTATTTTAGAAAATTTTCTTATTTTATATTTTGAATTTTGGATCAATTTATAATTAATATAAAAGCGTGCTTATGGCCTTAGGAGTTGAATTTTGTTATTTTGATAATTATAATTGAAAATAAGAGATTTACTCTTTTGGGTGGGATAAAAGAAATTTGTAACAGCCCGTTGTACACCGTTATTGTTAACATTAATTATGATATTAAGCGCAGTTACAATCACAGCAATTCATTTATAAAAATACGAATAAACTTTTTCCGATTATTACGCGAACAGTTAAAGTATAAAAAACGTAATAATTAAAAGCTATGATCGTAACTGAGACACTAGCGGAAGACTTACTTAAACTATTTATACACTTTGTTTTACTGCATATAAGACACTAAGGGGTTCCCATAAACCCACTTAGCCAATTCCTCACTTTTACGTTCTTTACCAACATAACAAGATTCACTAATTAATTTTCTACGAACACAAAACAAAAATCCAAACCTATACGGTTATCTTTTTTCCTTATTCAATTACCTTTCTAACAAGCTATCACACACTCGATTCCGAGCTCGTTAGCTCCGGTTATCGCCGTTTGAAGTTGGACAAACAACATTGCCCACCAACTCCAAAACAGCCCAAAACCTCCAACACTCATTGAATATTCTTTACCTAACCAAAAGACCACTGCCTCTCAAATTTTTGCACCATAAACTAGAAACCTCAAATGTAACAGCCTGTTGTACACCAGTATTGTTAACATTAATTATGATATTAAGCGCAGTTACAATCACAGCAGTTCATTTATAAAAATGCGAGTAAACTTTTTCCGATTATTACGCGAACAGTTAAAACATAAAAAGCGTAATAATTAAAAGTTGTGATCGCAACTGTAACACTAGCGGAAGACTTACTTAACTTGTTTGTACACTTTAATCTACTACATATAAGACACTAAGGGGTTCCCATAAACCCACTTAGCCAATTCTTCACTTTTACGTTTTTACCACTTAACTGGACTTGCTAATTTGTTTTTCTACGAACACAAAATAAAAATCCGAACTTAAACTCCAGGTTATCTTTTTTCCTTATTCAATTACCTTTCTAACAAGCTATCACTCACTCGATTCCGAGCTCGTGAGCTCCGGTTATCGCCGTTTGAAGTTGGACAAACAACATTGCCTACCAACTTCAAAGCAGCCTAAAACCTCCAATCTTCATTGAATAAACTGTACCTAACCGCCTATCCAATGACTCCCAAACTTTTATACCATAAACTAGACACCTCAAACTTCAATTTGATATATCGTATGCTTAATTTGACCAAGTAACGAAGCGGGAATTAATTTCTCAAAACTACCTCAAATCTGCCAACAAAAACAGGGCAGAACAGGGCAGTGTGTTACAACAACCCCCATGGGCTGCGCACACCACCAATGAACCTAAGCTTTTGACACAACGTAGGGGACATCTTAAGCTTCAAAATGGCGTATGGCACGTCCCAATCGGACCACTATGGAGAGAGATACGCTCCTCCAAAGTTCACCCAAAAACTGCCAATTCTACAGAAAATTTGCCAGAGTTTCCTTTGTATTTCCTAAAATCCCCAAATTTGCATAACCTGTTTATCACCACTAATACACCTGAAATCCAGCAAAAACCAATGGGTGGCACACACAATGTCCAACAACGCCTTGGGGCACTTACAACCCAATCCAATAAACACTTAAAACATAAACATTTTCATGCATAAACCATAATGCAAGTAATCATAAACCTACAATAGGCCTAAAGCCCTTCCATCACGTTACATACATCCATGGTACATTTACAACACTGGATTACATTTACATTTTCAACTTTAACTTTAAACTACAAATATTTACATATTACAACATCACTTGCCAAATACATTCATAACTAAAATGACATGAAACTAAACTTAGCCAAAATAACATGAACATAATGCTAATGGACTCCTCCTACATACATATACATGTTCATGCTCTAAGTCTAGCCTGGGCCAAATGGCCACCAAAAAGTACACTATACACCACCGCTCCACTCGTCATCATGCGGGCTTCTTGCCCGCTGCTCCGTGTCCACTGGTACATCCTGAAATAAATGCCCCGAGACGGGGTGAGATATACGGATATATCTCAGTAACCAAGAGGTTCTGGAGAAAACTCCACCCAATGGTTCACTTCGATGTATACAAATAGCATAAAAACAACACCACTGTTATAAAACCGGATAAAGCAAGGGATTTAGAGAAAGAGGGATTATATCAGAACAACTACGACATGCGGGATGGTAGCTACCAATACCGCGCCATGTACTCGGCTATACACCTATGGGTACTACCCCTGGCGTGTTCATAGAACAACCCACCAAGGTACCCCTTCCAACCATATACACCCGAGACAACCTAGTGTGCTCCTATCCGGATAACACACCACGACCCTGAGTCAACTGGAACTCCCTCTCGGAGACCTATCCAGTGGCAGTCCGGAAACACTTGCCCGAAGGCTAAAAATATCTACTGGCCAGAGATCTGGTACATAAGTACCCACTGTGATAATGCACATGCATGCTCATGCTGTTCTACACTACTCATACACATTTTCTACCATTGCCATCAACTAGCAAGGTGGAACACAAAAGGGGAACAAGCCCCAGTACCAAGAGGTTACATTTTTTTTTTTCACAAAGCTCCGCAGACTCCACTTGCAGCGCTTAACAGGGAACGCCTACACAGAGGACAGTTCCACCCAATTAGAACTTTGAATCCACTCATGAATTTCAACGTACATGTGTAAACCACAACACTTACCTCAATCCACTTGATCCAGGACCAAGGGCAATCCACTGTTTCACTGTTCCAAGTCTATGTCCACGTACGACAACCTGTACAACCATGCACGACCGTCAGTTTCAGTCACAATACGTCGAAACGCAAAAACGTCAAATTCCCCTACTCTCCCCTTATGGTTCGGCCATAATAGGGTTATTTAGGGTTTTATTTTTCTAAATTTTCTTTCTCATTTTATTTCACTTACTTAGGTTACCCAAAGGCTAGTTCAATCGCCGCTTTACGGTTTTACGACCTTTTCGCAACGTTTTGCGAATTATTACACTTTAGGCACATTTTGCCACTTTCAACACTTATCATTTTTACATTGATTCTTCCACATGCCAATCACCACACAACCCATCTAATGACTTTTCCATCACACAACACAACACCAAAGTGTTCTAAAACATCAATTTGCTCAATTGTACATAAATGGCCTAATCTTGGTTAGTCCAAACCAAGGATTTCCACTCAATTCCTATGGTCCACCACTCACATAATCACTTCATAATATCATATAATCACACTACAAAACACTATATCACACATTAACACAAAACTCAAAAATTCCATTTCATGCATCAATTTTTTTCTAAGTTAAAAATCCATTTTTTCCGCTTAAAATTTTCATTGCATTTCTAGCATTAATACATCATTCTAAGACATTATCATCTAATAGACATTTTCCATTTGAGCTCTCTAACACCACATATCACAAAATCCCTCTTTAGGGGCAATTATCACAACTCAAAATTTAACCAATGAAATGTCGAAATAACTTACCCAATTGCACGGTATATGACTCCACCTAAGTATACTCCACCATTGGAGCATTTAAAATCAACATGACCCCACTTTTTGCATGAAAACCGTGGCCTATATAGTGGTAGATCTCCCTCCACACTCAATTTCAAGACTCAATAATGGTACCAATGGGTTCAGGAGGTGTTTTCCATCAAGATTCAACACAAACTTTGTTGAATTTGGTTGAGAATTGGTTGGCTTGTGAGAAAGAAGAAATTTGTGCACAATGGAGGCCAAGGGGCTGTGTTTTGCGGCTGGGAGGAGAAGAAGGCCGAGGAAAATGATGGTGAACAGGGCTTTCCAAGTGATTTTATTAACTTTAACTGGGTACCGGATCCCACGTGATTTAAAACTCACCCGAATTTCCCTCCGGTCATCACTAAAATTCACAATTTAAAAACCTAATGAGAAATTATAATTTTTCATCTTAACAAAATCCTTTAATTTTACTCTTTCAGATAAAAATTTGGAGCTTTCTGGTTGTTCGGAAAAACACTGCTTTAAGGTACAGCGCGCTCCGTTAACAAACTTCCACAAAATGACTTAAATCCCTAAAATATTATCAGAAATCATATTTCCTATTTCTATGGAACATTTAAAATCAATATTTGAAACCTAGAGCTCAAAATTCCACTGGCACGTTTTACGGTGCAATCTGACTGTGGTATTTTTACCCGCTAAAAACACTATTCACTGATTTTTCTGAAACTTGCCTATCCACTCAATTTTTCGTTCTGAATCCATTTCCAGGCTTATTTTTATCATCTGAAACCTCCTGCTCACTTTTTACCTTCCTAGGATTGCGTGTTGGCTAATTACCTTTTTGCCCTTTCTTTGTATTTTGGCCTATTCTTTGGGATTTTCACTAATCCTTCACCTAATTTCTCACTTAACACTTTAATTACTTATTTTAGAATTGTGAGGTGTTATATCAAACTTCGATTTGATATATCGTATGCTTAATTTGACCAGGTAAAGAATCGGGAATTCATTTCCCAAAATAGACCTAAATCTGCCCACAGGTACAGGACAGAACAGGGCAGATTGTGCCATCAGCCACCATGGGCTGCTCACACCACCAATGATTCTAGGATTTTGATACCGTGTAGGGGACATCTTAAGCTTCAAAATGGCGTATAGCACGTCCCAATCGGACCACTATGGAGAGAGATATGCCCTCCCGAAGTTCACCCAAAAACTGGCAATTCTACAGAAAATTCGCCAGAGTTTCCTTTGTATTTCCTAAAATCCCCAATTTTGCGTAAGCTATTTAACACTACAATTATACCTGAAATCCAGCAAAATCCAATGGGGCACACACAAGGACCAACAACGCCTTGGGGCACTTACAACCCAATCCAATTTATACTTAAAACATAAGCAGTTCACTTTCACATCTTTTATAGTTTCAATCACTAACTTTCAATTTCATGCATATATCATCATACAGATAATCATAACCTAAAATAGGCCTAAAGCCCTTCCATCATAATAAGCATACATCCATGGTATATTTACAATACTGAATTACAATTACACTTACAACTTTAACTTCAATTTACAATAATCCACATAATACAACTTTACTTAACAAATGAATTCATAACTAAATGACAAATATGATACACTGAAACAAAATATGCATCACTACTCCACTCATCATCATGCGGGCTTCTTGTCCGCTGCTCCATGTCCACTGGTACATCCTGAAATAAATTCCCCGAGACGGGGTGAGATATACGGATATATCTCAATAACCAAGAGGTTCTGGAGAAAACTCCGTCCAATGGTTCACTTCGATGTATATCAATAATATAAAACAACATCACTGTTATAAAACGGGATAAAGCAAGGGATTTAGAGAAAGGGGGTAATATCAGAAAACAACTACGACATGCGGGAATGGTAGCTACCAATACCACGCCATGTCCTCGGCTATACGCCTATGGGTACTACCCCTGGCGTGTTCATAGAACAACCCACCAAGGTACCCCTTCCAACCATATACACCCGAGACAACCTAGTGTGCTCCTATCCGGATAACACACCACGACCCTGGGTCAACTGGAACTCCCTCTCGGAGACCTATCCAGTGGAAGTCCGGAAACTTGCCCGAAGGCTAAAAATATCTACTGGCCAGAGATCTGGTACATAAGTACCCACTGTGATAATGCATATGCATGCTCATGCTGTTCTACACTACTCATACACACTTCCTACCGTTGCCATCAACTAGCAAGGTGGAACACAAAAGGGGAACAAGCCCCAGTACCAAGAGGATACCTTTCTTTTTATCCGTTCACTGAGCTCCGCAGAAACTCCACTTATAGCTTGATACACAAGGAATGCCTACATAGAGGTCAATTCCACACACTTAGAACTTTAAACCACACTTGAATTTCAAAATAGCATGTGTAAATCACATCACTTACCTCAATCCACTTGGTCCAGGACCAAGGGCAATCCACTGTTTCACTGTTCCGGGTTTAAATCCACGTACGACAACCTATACAACCATGTATAGCCGTCAGTTTCAGTCAAAATACGACAAAACGTGAAAACGTCAGATTTCACCTCACCACTAGGAGGGTTCGGCCATAACAGTGCATTTTTAGAATTTATTTTTCTAAATTTTCTTTCTCATTTGATTCCACTCACTTAGGTTACCCAAAGGCTAGTTCAATCGCCGTTTTTCTGTTTTACGTCTTTTACGCAACGTTTTGCGAAATATTACACTTTAGGCACATTAGGCCAATTTCAACACTTATTATTTTTGCATTGATCCTCCCACATGCCAATCACCACACAACCCATCTAATGACTTTTTCAACCCACAACACATCACTAAAATTCTCCAATACATCATTTACTCACTTATACCCAAATGGCCGAATTCTATGTATGGCCAAACCAAGGATTTTCACTCAATTCCTATGGTCCACACCTCACACAATCACTTCATATCATCATATAATCACACTACAATTCACCATACAACACATTAACACAAAATTCAAAAATCCAATTCATGGCCTCAAATTTTCCTAAGTTAAAATTCATCATTTTTCACTTAAAATTTTCATTGCATTTCTAGCATTAATGCATCATTCTAAGACATTATCATCTAATAGACATTTTCCATTTGAGCTCTCTAACACCACATATCACAAAATCCCTCTTTAGGGTCAACAATCAAAACTCAAAATTCAACCAATGAAATATTGAAATAACCCACCCAATTGCACGGTATATGGCTCCACCTAAGCATACTCCACCATTGAAGCATGAAAAAGCTTCATGAACACCAAAAATTCTTAAAAACCGAAACTGTAATTGGGCAAGATCTCCTCTCACACGCGATTTCAAGGCTTAAAAGTGGTACCAATGGGTTCAAAAGGTGTTTTCTATCAAGATTCAAGACAAGAATCGTTGAATTCGGTGGAGAAATGGCCAAGTTATGGCCAAAGGAAATTTTTGCTCAAGAAGGGGGTGGGGGCTGTGTTCATGCCCATGGAGGGAGAGAGAAAGAGAAAGGTGAGGGGTGATGAATAGTGATCTTGGTGTTTTAGTTGACTTTAAGTGGAAACGGGTCCCACACGATTTAAAACTCATCCGAATTTCCCTCCGATCTCACTAAACGTCCACAAATTTAAAACCTATTTAGAAATTCTAATTTTTAGTATTAACTAAACTCCTTTAATTATACTCACTCAGATAAATCCGGAGCTTTCCGGTTGTTAGGGAAAAACACTGCTTTAAGCTACAACGCGTGCCATTGGCACGCTTCCACAAACTGACTTAAATTCATCAAATATTATCAGAAATCATATTTCTTATTTCTATGGACCATTTAAAATTCATATTTGAAACCTAGAGCTCAAAATTCCACTGGCACGTTTTACGGTGCAATCTGACTGCGGTATTTTTACCAGCGAAAAACACTATTCACTGATTTTTCTGAAACTTGCCTATCCACTCAATTTTCCATTCTGAATCCATTTCCAGGCTTATTTTTATCATCTGAGACCTTCTGCTCAATTTTTATCTTCCTAGGGTTGCGTGTTGGCTAATTACCGTTTTGCCCTTTCTTTGTATTTTGGCCTTATCTTTGGGATATTCACTAATTCTTCACTTAATCACTCATTTAATATTTTAATTACTTAATTTAGAATTGTGAGGTGTTATAATCACTCCACCTTTTAGAATTTTGTCCGCAAAATTACATCTTAACGGTCCCGTAACACGGGGTGTGATCGAAAATCTCATTTCTGTGGTATCCATGATTACTTAATCCTTCACAAACTTGATAACTTCGGGTATCTGACCCCTTAACTCATTATATTTTTCACTGTTTCCTTAAACCACTATTGCTTTTTCACTCACTGTGGTTCATCATATACTCATTTTACACTTGTCATTTATGGTGCCACGACCTTCAATTCGCAATACTTTAAGCTCTTCACGACTTACAGTTACACTTTCACCAATTCATCGGTAATAGACGACCACATTACAATTTGTTTGTCTCACTTCATCTCATTTTCATCTTCATCTGTCTTTCTGACCCAATGCCGTTCCCGAAAATCTCTAGTTATTTCCATAATAGACTCTAACTGTTTTCATGTATCTTCACACTTTCTTTAGCACTTAACTCTTTTCGTTGTTCTCACTGTTTCAACATACTAGTCCTTTCCATTACTGTTACTACTCTTATGATTTAGTTATTTTCTTAGCTTTCACCGAAGCACATCCTTTCTAGTTTCCAGGGCACTTTATCGTTTCTTATGATTCCGACTCACATTAAATTCTATACTCATATACTTTATTTTTCCTTGTCACGTGTCTTTACCTCTTCTTAGGTACTCATAACCATATATTTATCTTCATGATACGAAATTTACAATCCTCACAATAGTTTATATTTCCGATTAGCCTTTTAAGGTTCTTTTAATCACACACACTCCTGAGTCTTTCCATCTACTAATCATATTCATAATTTACTCTCACTGTTACTCTTTTCATTAACTGAACCATCTTAACTTTATCAACTCAACCAGTTCAATTCTATACTCAGACCTCTCACGGTCTAAACACAACACTCATCAATGACCTCCATATCGAGGACTCATGCTTAAAATTTTCACCCACTAACTATTTTCGACTTTCATTCCACTCCGATGTTACAACTTATCCTTATGTTTCACTCATTTATACCTCTTTCTCTTAATCATCATCATTTAATCCTGGATGTCAAACTCAAAACACTATTACTTTACAGCTTTACTCACTTCCACTAAACACTTTGGAACAAATCAATTTTCGACCCACTTCACTATTAACTGATGGACTATTCAAAATGCCATATCTCTCATATACAAGTCCTATTCGCTAGGAATCCTTGACACTCAATTATCAATTCACTTAAAATTCATTCCATCATTGCCACTACTTCTACAATTTACCACCAGCTGGTATATCAGTCTCTCAGAATATTCAAACTTACCACAAACACTCATCCATACGTCATTAGTACTTAATCAAAACATCATCAACACTGTGCATTTTCCACACACTTCCACCATAAGTGGCATATGCGATTATATGTACACTTCTCAATCTACTTTACCATCAAAACCAAGCTATTCACTTTTTGGTAGTCCATTACAACTATAGTTTCCATCTATTAATACACGTTCGTACTTGACTCTATTTCAATTTATCTTTTCCTTAGGGCTAACAATTCACTGTTTAAACCCGAAATCTTGATCATCGCTAGCCTTCCTAGAAGGACACTTACTCATTCTGTCAACTTTAACTCACGTTATTATCCCTTTTTCATCATAAGACGAGGATTCCAACTAACTTGTTACCTCACTTAGAGACAAAATTTATTTCCTCTGACTTACTTTACACCCACAATAGTGCTTCACTATCACACTTCAAAGTTCTTACACACTAAGCCACAACTCTTATATCCAAATCTGACATACTATTGTCCATTTACAGTGGGTAACAACATTCACAGGTTTAACCCCTCGAGCTCTTGTTGTCCTAAGGGCCCCAGATGCCATGACCCACCGATCAGAGAATCCACCCATATGATCCATGCCGTAAAAACGACTTACTACTAGCTGTCCCCATTCTAAGGCATCCCCCAAATGTTTCCTTTTTGTGCATTTACATCAATCACTCATTACTCATATCAAATACTGCTAGTCTCCGGGAACTTAACCCGCACAGAGATAGCTATACCCTCCTGACACATAGGCCCCACTGAGATATTCCTACTACCAATTCACATTACGTGCACCCAGTGCACAGAGAAATTTATACTCATAATACATCTGTATATAACAGCGAACTGGTACACCGTACACTCCAGATCACGCATGGACCCAGTCCATTTGGTGACTGTATCACCTCTGTATACAACATCAAAACTGTTTTATATTACCACATGGGCTGCCCCCATAATCTTAGTAGTAGTGGTATAATATACACCTGTTACATATAAGTTTATTCATCTTACTCTCTCGTGTCATCCTTCTCACTGGTAGTTTACTTTCGTTTCGGTTACCCCTCTGACCTGGTTTATAACATAGTCACTGTTATAATAATCCACATTCTCTTCGTAATTTCGTACACGTTTTCCAACTCTTAATAGTTCCTTCTGTCTTGTTACTGTTCAATCCATAGTCTATTATCTCTTCCTTGCTTGTTCTTCTCACAGATTGTTTACTCTTTTACTTTGACTATTCACTTGCCATGGTTCATAACATAATCTCTATTCCATAAATCTTAAATTTTCTCAAAGTTCTGTACACATCTCTTAGTATAAGTATCATATTTCCCATCACACAGGGATCTTCCAATCATTTCCGTCGAATCACAGAGAACTACTTCACCTTAATCCTTGCACTGAAATTTACATGAATCCTTGCACTCAAAACTACTCGTCCGTTCTTGCACTGACAAATATACCTCAGCTCACTAACAAATCTTATCATTTTCATCTTGACATTACACATTAGTTCTTTCGCTAACCTCTTACTTTCTCACTTTATTGTCACTTGGTTCGTATACTAATCACTTGATTTCACATTAAGTTGTACCTTAGCTCATTCTCTAATCATATCATCTCACCTTATTGTTATACAACAATAAACCGTAAAATCATAACATCGTTCTAGTCCATGGTCTGCTACGGCTCACATAACATACGCTCAATACTACAGAGCAACTCATCAATTTTCCTACTCACTTCCACCCTTGGTGGTTGTAGAATGTCTCTTTACCTTGAAAATACCTCTACTCCGTCTGTCACTCCGTATCAAATACCAATATTTTCATATGCGCACTATTATTAGTAGTACTTATACATATACCACAAGATCGTAATTTCTTTACAATTCTCATTACTTTCGTACAAATAACTGTACATCTCAACCATCCTGTTCCTTTATCACTGATACGTCTGCAAATTTGAGTCGACATCCATTAACTGCAATAGTGCCTTCATGGTACATATATCTTGTGCCATCCAGGGCGATTCCTTCACTTTCCCTTATACATATTACACATAGTTATATACACATCATTAGTTCACCTCACTTGTGTTTAGTCAGCACTATCTCTTTATGGGATTCACTCCCATATTTTAATATCTCTCACATTACCAATCTACCAACATCATACTTTCAAGTGGTCAAACCTCGTAGGATTACTCATCACATATTATATTTGTTTCTCTGCTTGAGCCATCCCAATTCATTCAAGTGCACCGCACTTGTCCTGGTCTCATAACTGCTAATCAAACATGACGTATTTAACTCACACATACGCGTATTTGTTCCCTTTTCTCAATAATTCTTCAAGTTCAAAACCTCTCGCCTTGATGAAGTTTATTCACCAAGACCACTTGTACATAATTGTCTCACTATACTACACATATACTTGGAATTGCACCAATCTCATAAGCTTCTCTCTATTATATGTTTATTTTTCATAGTACTGCAAAGTTCATCTATACTCATATTGTACATATCATAAATTGTACACCACTTTCACTTATAATAACACTTTCTGTTCACTTTCATCAAAGTCAAACAAAATATTTAAGTCTGTTCTTTTTATGCCTTCTAATATTCATACTTAACTTACTGCCGTCCTTTGTCCATGGAGCAGCTGACACTGCAGCCACAACATCAGGCTAAATACTCACATTTGGTGCTTCAAGGTTACTACGCAGGCTTCTTACGATGACCACACATGTAACACAAAGGAATGGGTTGATCAGACCCACACTAAGGAATTACATATAGAGTAATCGATAAGAATCTACATACAACTATGCAGCACATAACACATCTATATATATTATCAGAGTTCCCTAACAAAACTGCTCTGATACCATAAAATGTAACAGCCCGTTACGTACCGGTATTGTTAACATTAATTATGATATTAAGCGCAGTTACAATCACAGCAATTCATTTATAAAAAAGTGAATAAACTTTTTCCGATTATTACGCGAACAGTTAAAGTATAAAAAGCGTAATAATTAAAAGCTGTGATCATAACTGAGACACTAGCGGAAGAATTACTTAAACTATTTATACACTTTATTTTACTGCATATAAGACACTAAGGGGTTCCCATAAACCCACTTAGCCAATTCCTCACTTTTACGTTCTTTACCAACTTAACAAGATTCACAAATTAATTTTCTACGAACACAAAAAAAATCCAAACCTAGACTTTAGATTATCCTTTTTACTTATTCAATTACCTTTCTAACAAGCTATCACACACTCGATTCCGAGCTCGTTAGCTCCGGTTATCGCCGTTTGAAGTTGGACAAACAACATTGCCCACCAACTCCGAAACAGCCCAAAACCTCCAACACTCATCGAATATTCTTCACCTAACCACAAGACCACTGCCTCTCAAATTTTTACACCATAAACTACACACCTCAAAATTTGATTTGATATATCGTATGCTTAATTTGACCAAGTAACGAAGCGGGAATTAATTTCCCAAAACAGACCCAAATCCGCCCACAGGTACAGGCCAGAACAGGGTAGATTGTGCCATCAGCAACCATGGTCTGCTCACACCACCAATGATTCTAGGATTTTGACACCGCGTAGGGGACATCTTAAGCTTCAAAATGGCGTATGGCACGTCCCAATTGGAGCACTATGGAGAGAGATATGCCCTCCCGAAGTTCACCCAAAATCTGTCAATTCTACAGAAAATTCGCCAGAGTTTCCTTTGCATTTCCTAAAATCCCCAATTTTGCATAAGCTGTTTAACACTACAATTATACCTGAAATCCAGCAAAATCCAATGGGTGGCACACACAAGGACCAACAACGCCTTGGGGCACTTACAACCCAATCCAATTTATACTTAAAACATAAGCAGTTCACTTTCACATCTTTTATAGTTTCAATCACTAACTTTCAATTTCATGCATATATCATCATACAGATAATCATAACCTAAAATAGGCCTAAAGCCCTTCCGTCATAATAAGCATACATCCATGGTATATTTACACTACTGAATTACAATTACACTTACAACTTTAACTTCAATTTACAATAATCCACATCATACAACTTTACTTAACAAATGAATTCATAACTAAATGACAAATATGATACACTGAAACAAAATATGCATCACTACTCCACTCATCATCATGCGGGCTTCTTGCCCGCTGCTCCATGTCCACTGGTACATCCTGAAATAAATGCACCGAGACGGGGTGAGATATACGGATATATCTCAGTAACCAAGAGGTTCTGGAGAAAACTCCGTCCAATGGTTCACTTCGATGTATATCAATAATATAAAACAAAATCACTGTTATAAAACGGGATAAAGTAAGGGATTTAGAGAAAGGGGGTAATATCAGAAAACAACTACGACATGCGGGAATGGTAGCTACCAATACCACGCCATGTTCTCGGCTATACGCCTATGGGTACTACCCCTGGCGTGTTCATAGAACAACCCACCAAGGTACCCCTTCCAACCATATACACCCGAGACAACCTAGTGTGCTCCTATCCGGATAACACACCACGACCCTGGGTCAACTGGAACTCCCTCTCGGAGACCTATCCACTGGAACTCCGGAAACTTGCCCGAAGGCTAAAAATATCTAATGGCCAGAGATCTGGTACATAAGTACCCACTGTGATAATGCATATGCATGCTCATGCTGTTCTACACTACTCATACATATTTCCTACCGTTGCCATCAACTAGCAAGGTGGAACACAAAAGGGGAACAAGCCCCAGTACCAAGAGGATACCTTTCTTTTTATCCGTTCACTGAGCTCCGCAGAAACTCCACTTATAGCTTGATACACAAGGAATGCCTTACATAGAGGTCAATTCCACACACTTAGAACTTTAAACCACACTTGAATTTCAAAATAGCATGTGTAAATCACATCACTTACCTCAATCCACTTGGTCCAGGACCAAGCGAAATCCACTGTTTCACTGTTCCGGGTTTAAATCCACGTTCGACAACCTATACAACCATGTATAGCCGTCAGTTTCAGTCAAAATACGACAAAACGTGAAAACGTCAGATTTCACCTCACCACTAGGAGGGTTCGGCCATAACAGTGCATTTTTAGAATTTATTTTTCTAAATTTTCCTTCTCATTTTATTCCACTCACTTAGGTTACCCAAAGGCTAGTTCAATCGCCGTTTTTCTGTTTTACGTCTTTTACGCAATGTTTTGCGAAATATTACACTTTAGGCACATTAGGCCAATTTCAACACTTATTATTTTTGCATTGATCCTTCCACATGCCAATCACCACACAACCCATCTAATGACTTTTTCAACCCACAACACATCACTAAAATTTTCCAAAACATCATTTACTCACTTATACCCAAATGGCCGAATTCTATGTATGGCCAAACCAAGGATTTTCACTCAATTCCTATGGTCCACACCTCACACAATCACTTCATATCGTCATATAATCACACTACAATTCACCATACAACACATTAACGCAAAATTCAAAAATCCAATTCATGGCCTCAAATTTTCCTAAGTTAAAATTTATCATTTTTCACTTAAAATTTTCATTGCATTTCTAGCATTAATGCATCATTCTAAGACATTATCATATAATAGACATTTTTCATTTGAGCTCTCTAACACCACATATCACAAAATCCCTCTTTAGGGTCAATAATCAAAACTCAAAATTCAACCAATGAAATGTTGAAATAACTCACCCAATTGCACGGTATATGGCTCCACCTAAGCATACTCCACCATTGGAGCATGAAAAAGCTTCATGAACACCAAAACTTCTCAAAAACCGAAACTGTAATTGGGCAAGATCTCCTCCCACTCGCGATTTCAAGGCTTAAAAGTGGTACCAATAGGTTCAGAAGGTGTTTTCCATCAAGATTCAAGACAAGAATCGTTGAATTCGGTGGAGAAATGGCCAAGTTATGGCCAAAGGAAATTTTTGCTCAAGAAGGGGGTGGGGGCTGTGTTCATGCGCATGGAGGGAGAGAGAAAGCGAAAGGTGAGGGGTGATGAATAGTTATCTTGGTGTTTTAGTTGACTTTAAGTGGAAACGGGTCCCACGCGATTTAAAACTCATCCGAATTTCCCTCCGATCTCACTAAACGTCCACAAATTTAAAACCTATTTAGAAATTCTAATTTTTAGTATTAACTAAACTCCTTTAATTATACTCACTCAGATAAATCCGTAGCTTTCCGGTTGTTCGGGAAAAACACTACTTTAAGCTACAGCGCGCGCCATTGGCACGCTTCCACAAACTGACTTAAATTCATCAACGATTATCAGAAATCATATTTCTTATTTCTATGGACCATTTAAAATTCATATTTGAAACCTAGAGCTCAAAATTCCACTGGCACGTTTTACGGTGCAATCTGACTGCGATATTTTTACCGGCGAAAAACACTATTCACTGATTTTTCTGAAACTTGCCTATCCACTCAATTTTCCGTTCTGAATCCATTTCCATGCTTATTTTTATCATTTGAGACCTTCTTCTCAATTTTTATCTTCCTAGGGTTGCGTGTTGGCTAATTACCGTTTTGTCCTTTCTTTGTATTTTGGCCTAATCTTTGGGATTTTCACTAATCCTTCACTTAATCACTCATTTAATATTTTAATTACTTAATTTAGAATTGTGAGGTGTTATAATCACCCCACCTTTTAGATTTTTGTCTGCAAAATTACATCTTAACGGTCCCGTAACAGGGGGTGTGATCGAAAATCTCATTTCTGTGGTATCCATGATTACTTAATCCTTCCCAAACTTGATAACTTCGGGTATCTGACACCTTAACTCATTATATCTTTCACTATTTCCTTAAACCACTGTTGCTTTTTCACTCACTCTAGTTCATCATATACTCATTTTACACTTGTCATTTATGGTGCCACGACCTTCAATTCGCAATACTTTAAGCTCTTCACGACTTACGGTTACACTTCCACCAATTCATCGGTAATAGACGACCACATTACAATTTGTTTGTCTCACTTCATCTCATTCTCATCTTCTTCTGTCTTTCTGACCCAATGTCGTTCCCGAAAATTTCTAGTTGTTTCCATAATAGACTCTAACTATTTTAATGGAAAGTGATTTAATGTAAAAATATAATTTTTTATATGGCTCTAAATTTAAGTAATTCTAATACACTTACAGTTAGCTCATTGTACCTTACTTAACCATTTATTCAAGAAGCTTGAAGTCAAACAAAATTGTGGCCTAATAAGTTTGGCCCAATTATTAAAAGAAGCAATAATTTTAAATATAACAAATTGCGATCAAATTCAAGTTCAAATGAAGCAGCAGACATGATTGTGATTTGTTTAGCAAGAAAAGGAAAACAACACATTTGTGTTTTGAATGACTTAATTGTGATTATTTATTTATTTTTAGAAGTTAATTATCATTATATTTATTTTAGAAAATTTTCTTATTTTAGATTTTGAATTTTGGATCAATTTATAATTAGTTTATAAAAGCGTGCTTATGGCCTTAGAGTTGAATTTTGTTATTTTGATAATTATAGTTGAAAATAAGAGAGTTACTCTTTTGGGGTGGGATAAAAGAAATTCGCGTTCAAAATTAATTGTAGAAAATAAAAATATTATATTTATTTCCACATTTGTATGGTTATGATTTCTCATATTTAATGTTTTATATTTATTTCCACCTTTATATAATTTTAATTCCCTATATATAATGCTTTCACACTATAAATCGATGTAATTTTATATGACTGCACTAATCCTTACGTGCAACCAATGTGCATCCGCTAAACCCATATATATATATATATATATATTTATATATATTCATATTATTTCTTTTGTTAGTCAAATTTTAATTTTGTGTGTGTAGTATTTTTTTTCTTTGATAGATTAAATAAAATTAAATTTATGTGATTTCTTTGATACATATAAAATTTGTGTGTTTTACGTTTGTTGAAATTTTCATTGTGCTGCCACTAGAACGTAAATAATTCTTTTTTCCATTTTTAAAAGAAAATGAGATATTATGTTTATTTTTTTCAAATGAAATTCTTGTGTGCTTTACAATATATCATTGTTTGTTAAAATTTTCACTGTGCCGACGCTATAATTTAAATATTTTTTTTTACATTTTAAAAAATAAATAAGATATTGTGCTTACTTTTTTTATGGCTACGTTACCAATTTCTTTCAAATACCATTTGATCGGACCAAATACGATGTGGACTATCCAAAACGTATTAAGCCCAATCACACACGGTTGGGACTCATTTAGAGGTTTCTGGCCTGGGCCAGGTGTTATCGTTAGAGTGAGGCTTGAGCCCTTTGTCCTTCACGATGCACCAAATGGGGGGTACCTGCGAAGACACTCTGATACTTAAGTCAGTATCAGAGGCAGGTGTATTATGTTGTGAAAGTAAAGGATGATCGTACCTTGGTGGTATATTGTGTGTTTATATAGTAGTTGTGATGCCGCCTTTGTTAAGGAGGTTTGGCCTTTGAGTGGCCAGCCTTGGGCTGCAGGTCAGTCAGGAGACTTGGGTAGCCTTATCTTCCTTAGTGCCTAGTGTAACGCCTGGCAACTTGCAAGGATCAACGACTGTCCCCACACACTAACACGAGACTTTTCAGAATGCTTTGTCCTCACTCGCACACTTCCTGGGAAAACTTCCCAGGAGGTCACCCATGCCAGAATTGCTCCAAGTCAAGCACGCTTAACTATGGAGTTCTTCCGATCCGGGATACCAAAAAATAGATGCATCTTGTTAGTATAGGTACTACCAATTAATTCTTATAAGCCATTCCCAACAGTACTGTCCCATACCAGCACAGTCTCTGGAATCCCTCTTTTTTCGGTGTTATTCGATTCATTCATGTACCCCCGTCGTTGGAAGCCTGCCAGGAGCCGCTCCTTGTCCGTGCCCTTGCGCACCCGCGATCACTCCCCGCCCTCGTCAGCGCCCGGGATGTTACATGTCCACCAGCTTCCGCCTGGTTCGTCCTCGAACCACACCGTACTGGATGAGAGGCCCTGCTCTGTACCACTCGTGACGCCTGGCAACTTGCAAGGATCAACGACTGTCCCCACACACTAACACGAGACTTTTCAGCATGCTTTGTCCTCACTCGCACACTTCCCGGGAAAACTTCCCAGGAGGTCACCCATCCCAGAATTGCTCCAAGTCAAGCACGCTTAACTGTGGAGTTCTTCCGATCCGGGCTACTGAAAAGTAGATGCATCTTGTTAGTATAGGTAGTACCAATTAATTCTTATAAGTCATTCCCAACTGTACTGTCCCATACCAGCACAGTCTCTGGAATCCCTCTCTTTCCGGTGTTATTCGATTCATTCATGTACCCCCGTCGCTGGAAGCCTGCCAGGAGCCGCTCCTAGTCCGTGCCCTTGCGCACCGACAATCACTCCCCGTCCTCGTCAGTGCCCGGGATGTTACATCTAGTGGTAGAGTAGCGGCAAGCTAGAGCTGTCCATTGTTTACTGGAGTTAAGACGCGGTGGAATTGCCTTGGGCCTTAAGTTTACTTCCCATAGAAGGCTTCGTACGCGATGTGAGAACTGTATGCCGCGTTGAGGGCATCGCGTCTTGTGTGCCGCGATGAGGGCATCGCGTCTTGTGTGCCGCGATGAGGGCATCGCGTCAGAGCTCGTTCCTTATGCTTTGTTCTAGGCCTTTACTGGGCTTGGTCTTTCATGTGTTGATGGACCCTGGTTAGGCCTATATTTTATCAGAATCAGTTGCCCCCTAGCTTGCGGTGTTGCTATTTGGCAATGCCGTGAGCTATATGTTTTTGTATGAGGCGCGGTAGTTTGTCTCTCATATGTCCTTTTGTATGCCGCAATAATCATGTCAAGAGTACTATCATGACTTTTAGCCGCTTAACAACGGTGGATTAGACGTTTAATCTGTCAGGAGCATTAAATGCTACCTTTATTATGTGTGTGTTTAGGGGCAGTAGTGGGTGGTTTTATTAGTAAAACTCCTCCCCTTCCTGCCACGTGTCCCTGTAGACCCGTTTTGCTTAACACGTTTCGTTGCTTTCATCCTATCCGTTGGAGAAACAACCTTTCGTATTTGGACTGAGCTTTTTAGTTTGGAGGGAAAGACATTTCATCGGTATTATGAGAAAATCCTCCATCTCTCAGAGTTCATTTTCTCTGCATTTCTGGTGGTGACACGTCCTGCTCCTGGTGTGAACTTCCGAAGTATAAAGCTCATGTATGTTCTTTCTTCTTACCCCCTGTTTTGTCTGTGTTTCTTTCATTCTGTTCAGCGTTTCTTTCTTCTTGTTTGTGGCATGTCTGATAGTCGCAAATGTGCGGATTTAATCAGATTTTTTGAGCGGTCTGGTTCGTCCAGTCCTCCTTTGGGATTGTTATCAAGATCCAGGTCATTAGGAATCAGAGACAAAAGGCCTAGTGTAGTAAGTCTAGCCCCCTGTTCCAAAGTTAATGCTAGGCATGTCCCCTCAAGTCCTACTTTTAAGTTAGGGTTACCTCTACGACAACCTAATCGTGGAAAGACATTGTCAGAACATAGTTCGTCCGTGCACCCCAAGTTTTCTTTGAGCATGTCCAAGCCTATTGGGATATCGAGTGACTCTTTTTCAAGGTACTAATAGTAGTTATAAATCCGTTGATTCAAAAAAGCCCCAAATCACCTTCTTTAACTTCGTCGCGCGATTCTTCGTGTTCCATCGCGCGTGAACCTAGTGGTCCGAGCAGCCCTAGTCCACTACCTTTGAGTGTTATTTATCCAGCTGGGTATCCCTTTAAGAAAATGAATTTTGACGATTATAAACCTGTTTCTTCTTACTTGTTTTCTTCAACTGATTCTTCTTCTTCTTCTGAATCAGACTTTTTGTCACCTCAAATTAAAGAACTAATGGCGAGGCGTGGTGCACATGAGAAGAAGAAACTGCAATCGCAATCAGATCCCAAGAAGAAAGCTGTACAAATCGTGCGGGGTATAAGGGATGAAGAATCCCTAAGCTGGGTGGTAAATGCTGTATTGGATACTGAATCGGTGTTATGCTCTCCTGGGGAACTGGAAGAAGTAACAGCAGCCCTCCATCTTACACCTGACAAAGCGTTTGACGACCAATGGATAGTTGACGTCGTCCCAAAGAATGAACGTGTGTGCTCAGCGCGATCAAAGGGGTCATCGCGGCATTTTATGCTGATGTATTCCTACTTTTTTCTGAGTATAGGAATCTGTTTTCCTTTTTCCGCTTTAGTATGCAAACTACTGGCGCATTTGAATGTCGCGCCTTCACAGCTGACCCCTAATGATTGGGGTTTTATCAGAGTATTTGAAATGGTCTGTAAGGCCTATGGTCTATTCCATTATGTAGAATCATTTTTGTATATGTTCGGCGTAATGAATCCTCATAATAGTTGGATATCATTTAGGAGTAAGGTGAAATTTTGTGAATCAAATTGTAGAAAATACATAAATAGAACATAGAATACTTCAAGATCTATCCCGCGGAAGGAACCAAACCCTTTTTCATAGGGGATGATGGGACTCCCATCTTTCCCTTATACTGGTCTGAGTATCCTTCAAGTAGCTCCGTGCTAAATTTTAACTTTACTGACCTAAGCGAATTAGAACATAAGACTGTGACTGCTCTGGGTAAGATTGCTCAGGAGGCATCTGAGACGGGCTCACTTAGTACATACACAATTCTGAATGAATATTCCGAAGACGATATTCGAGCTTATCTGGGTAACTTGGGCCTTGCTTACATTATTACCTCTGTTAGTCAAGGAACTTTTGTATATCACGATGTGTAAATATGTCTAAATTATGAATTGCCTTGTTTTGCAGATAGCGCGATGATGGCCTCTACGAGTAGAATGGAATAAATTATTGCCAGTCAGGCCGCTGCTAATGCGGGTGTTGCTGCTTCTCCTCAGTCTGCCATGTCTGCTACTGCTACTGCCACCTCACACGATTTAAAATTCATCCGAACTTTCACTAAACGTCGAAAAATTCACAACCTATTTAGAAACTCTAATTTTTAACATTAACCATTGTCCTTTAATTATACTTGATCAGATGAATCCAGAGTTTTCCGGTCGTTCGGAGAAAATACTGTTTTAAGTTGTTGCGCCATTGGCACGCTTCCCCAAACTGACTTAATTCCATCAAATATTATCAGGAATCATATTTCCTAGTTCTATAGACCATTTATAAATCATATTTGAAACCTAGAGCTCAAAACTCAATCGGCACGTTTTACGGTACAATCGTACCGCAATATTTTTACCCGAGAAAAACATTATTCACTGATTTTTCTGAAACTTGCCTATCCACTTGATTTTTCGTTCTGAATCCATTTCCAATGTTATTTTTATCATCTGAGACCTTCTACTCAATTTTTATCTTCCTAGGGTTGTGTGCATGGCTAATTACCGTTTTGCCATTTCTTTGTATTTTGGCCTTATACTCAGGATTTTCACTAATCCTTCTCTTTAATTCTTATTTAATATTTTATCTTAGAAATGCGAGGTGTTATAAGGATGGTAACATTTACCAAAGAGATTCTTTTTCAAATTTACCAAAGAATCAATTTGCAGTGACAGAGTATGTGGTGTTGTAACATTTGGAGCTATGCAGATTTTGCACCGAGGATGGTATTTTGGTAAGACTACACTTGTGTTGTGAATTGAGTGACACGGGTAATAAATTCTTACTTATCACACATTAATAGTAATGTAGTTGATTTATTCATTGGAAGAGTATGTGAGAACTTTTAAGTTTGGGGTAATGCAGTGACTTTACTCTCATAATGTAATATCCCAGAAAATTAATAATAATAATAAACTATAAATTAGTAGTAATAATATATATATATATATATATATATATATATATATATATGATGGTTATAAATAATAAATTATAATATGAATTTTACATTTGATAAAATGATTTTAAGCGATATATGTGCGATATGAGTGCTATTGGAAAATAATTTTGATACTTTATAATACTCTAGATTATTTATAATAAAATAATATTAATATTAATCTGTATATATATATATATATATATATATATATATATATATATATATATATATATATATATATATATATATATATGGGCAGGTTGTATTTATAAACTTTTTTGTTTACAAACTACACTACACTATATCTTCTGGGAGAATACAAACTTTTGCAAACTACACTATGTTCTCCCGGGAGAATATAGTGTAATTTGTAAAAAAATTCCAAAAAGTTTGTAAACGGATCCTGTCCCATATATATATATATATATATATATATATATATTATATGATAAATTATGATTATTGATTGATTAATTGATTGATGATTTATGTATTAATTTTTGATTAGTAATGTTTGATTAGTAATTTGATTAGATATGATGAGTCAATCATGAGTCATCCTCGCATTAGTAAATAAGTTAGTTGTATTCTGAGCCATAAGAAATCAAGAATAAAATAGTGTATAAAGCCAAAACCAGAGCCAGATACATTAATGAAGAATAAGGAAATAAATGCACGAAACCCATATTCGAGCCCAAAACTTCAACTATAAATAGAGGTCGAGCCTAACCAAACCAATTCACTTTCAATCCTCAATATTTCTCCACTACTCTTCTTCTCCTCTATTCTCTATCTCCTTACTTCAAATTTTATTATTATCTTCTTTTGGTACCAACCGGTTTTCTGCTCCAAATTATTCTCTTCTACAAGTTAGCAAAAACGGAGACCAGGTAATCCTAATCCTTAGGAAATTTTAGGATGTTTTCATATATTACATGTCACCCTTAGGGTATTTAATAAAATTATTTTAACCTCTAGAAATTAATTGGATTAATTATTGGATTTTGGTTTTACTCTAATAGATGTGAATATCTGAATTATAATATGATGATTGGATTTGGATTTTATTCTTGAAATTCTGATTTCAAAAATTATGATATGATGATTGGATTTGGGTTTTACTCTTTGATAATAATGTCAGTCTTTTTAGATACTCTTCACCAGGTGGGATGAATAGTAGATTGGATACTCCTGTTGCTCTGAATGTGCCAGAGTTGCCTTCTTCTGCAACTCTTCAAATGGTTCATGCACAAAACTTAAGCAACTCAACCAATGGTCAACTTCAATTCCAAGCAGCCATAGTTTATGGTAATCAAGAAGGTTCACAGGGATTACCAATCTTAAATGATGACATGGACTTGGACTTTGGTTCTAACTATGAAGACATAGACTTGGACTTTGGTCATATTTGATATATTTCTTTCATGAAGGATCATGATATTTTCATTAATATTCAAGTAAATCAGAACAAAAAAAGGGTGAACTTATCTTTTCATTTGGTTTGATCTTGTTTGCATGTAATTAGAGTTCGCTTCCTTGATATATAGAAACACACACAGAGAGAGACACACATTAAATGATAATTAATATTCATGTTAAAATAAAGAAAAAAATATACAAGAATGCTTGAGATTTGAATTAATTTATTTAAAATTTTATTTACCAAAAAAGAAAATTAATCAAAATTTGGAAAGTAAGAGTAATCAATATATATATATATATATATATATATATATATATATATATATATTTGTAATAATCAATATACTTTTGTTAAAGAACATAAGAGATATTTTATCACTTAATTAAAGCCAATCAGTTATAAGTGAAATTTGAATTTTTCTAAACTAAAATTAGAATACAAAAAATAATTATATTAAGTGATCAGAGTGAAATTAGAAAAAAAAAATCATACTTGTGGTGGTGTGGAAAGGAAGAATTGAAGTGAAAATATGGTGTAATCAATGGTTGATACATTGGTAGATGAGTGAGTTAGATTGATGAATCAAGAGGTTGGGATGATTGAATAAGTTGTATGGTGGCCTTTGAACCTAATGGATAATTGTTGAGCATAATTATTATGAAATTGATGTGCTATTGCAAATGGTTTGATGATCATGATTGTTGATCATTCAGGTTGCCTCTCATGGACGCTATGGAAGCGGATTAAGCTTGGAGCTTACGTGTGGAGCATTGGCTTCAGAGTCGAGGTAAACCTTTAGAACTTGGGTTTAGTCCCTTGTGTGCTCCACCACACCTAGTGGAAGGTTGTGGTTGGAATTTGTGTTGTTGAACATTGTGTGAATATGTATGTTCATGCATTATTGCTTGATTGTGTGACATGCTTGGAGCATGTTGTGTGTGAATTGTTTGCTCTCTGGCCAGCAGATGTGTGTTGGTTTGGACTTCCGCTGGAGATATCCTTTGGGGATTCCGGTCGGGTTTTGCCGTGGGGCCGACTCTGGGAGCGGTACTAGGATGATCCAAACGTGGGACTTTCGCTGGATATGGCTCATGAGGAGTTCCAGTTGGGTTTTTCCATTGGGTCATCTCAACTATGGGAGAGGCACCAGGAAGATTCCGGGAGTCATATGATGGGGTCCTTGGACGGAATCCTGATGTGGATGTTCTTGGATTTGTCCCTAGTTGTTTGTGATATTGTATGTCATGCATTTTACATAATGTTAATTGTTGCGCATTGAGCGAGCCATGGGGTGGAGTGATCCTCTAGTCCCCTTGGTTTACTGAGATATATTTGTATATCTCATCCCGCGTTTAGGGACATCATTTCAGGTTAGGTTGAGCCTGGAGGAGTGGAGCATGAGATGCACATGGAGGGCATAGCATGTTAAAGGATTTTATTGAATACACCTAGTATAGTGTTTAATACTTTGGACTTAGGTTATGAACTTGTTGCATGTTGATATTGCCATGCTTTTGTATGTTCATGACTATATGTTAAGTCTTTTAAAATTGATGTATATTTATGCCTTTAGTTTCTATTGGTATTTTGGTGAGCATGGGACTTGTCCATGGCCACACATATTGTATTTTGAGGCATTGAGCACTTATGATGTAAAACGAGCCATATGATATGTAAATCGCAACATAATTGGTGAATGAGGTAAAATGTTACATTGGTATTAGAATACGTATGAGGGAAGGGCCTAGAGCCTATATTAGAACTTGGATAGTGTGTGTATTAAGTATCAAGGTGTTAGGAGTAAGTTACATCACTCATTTTGTTTCTTTAAAGCTGTCATCTGTCGCTTTTACTGCAGGGTAATCGATTACTTTCCATGGGTAATAGATTACCTGAAACAGAGAACACGAAAAATGAGCCAATGTGAACAAAGTAATCGATTACCTAAGCATTGGTAATCAATTACCTAGTTCAGTAATCGATTACCAATGCTGGGTAATCGATTACCTTGAAACAGGGGAGCTCAATTGGAGCTACTGTCTTATTCTGGAACCTTTGGTAATCGATTACCTCAAGGATGGTAATCGATTACCTCAAGGATGGTAATCGATTACAACTATGTTAAATTTCAAAAATGTGTTTTCTAAAAGATAAAATGAATGGTAATGCTTGGAGAGATGGTATTTAGCATGTTTTATGCTTCCGCGAGTCTTGCATTTACAGTTATGGTGTTGTCTTAATTAATTACGGAAACGGTTAATGATTAACAAAGAGGACTTAATAAAAGAAAAAGTTTACCCGTAATTTAATTAACTCAATTACTGTGATTGTAACTGTGCTTAATATCATATTCAATGTTAACATGTAACACCCAGTTACCGGACCGGTGTGTTAACAACAAATATGATATTAAGCGCAGTTACAATCACAGTAATTGAGTTAATTAAATTACGGGCAACTTTTTTTCTTTTATCATATTCCTTTTCATAACAATAACCTTTTCCGTAATCAATTAAAACAACACTATAATTGTAAATGCAATTCGCGGAATCACTCAGTTTACTAACATCACTAATCTTTCTTTTTGTTCAACCCATTTAAACTCATCATCTTACTCTCACATCTTACCATGTTATAGTCCTTTATATTAGCTACGCGTGGTTTCAAATCGCGCACCATTTGGAGTTCTACACACCAAGTTAAGCCCCTTTCTTTTAGTTTAGAAAAACCTGAATTTTCGAAATTTACACTGTGGTAATCGATTACCAGTGGGTGGTAATCGATTACCACCTGTCAAAAATGAGGCAGTAGCCAATTTTTCATCCTCTGTTCTCTGGTAATCGATTACCAAAGTTGGGTAATCGATCACTCCACTTGGTAATCGATTACCAAGCCTCTGGTAATCGATTACCAGGCAGACAGTAGCATTTATTTCGTCCCCTGTTGCATGGTAATCGATTACCATGCTTGGGTAATCGATTACTATGCAGTAAAAATGACAGTAGACAGCTTTTTAAGTCCAAAAGGAGTTGTGTAATCCATTCCTAACACCTTAATACTCCACACAACCCTTACACATACCCTAATGTAGGCTCTAGGCCCTTCCATCATGCATTTTCATACAAGAATACATCCATTACATAATCCTTGAGTTTATGGCCATTTTACAACAATAATGAGCCATTTACAACATCATGTATCAAGGCCTCAAATACAAGAAATGTGGCAATGGACAAATCCCATGCTCACGCAAAATATACAATAGATGCTAAAAGCATACATATACATCAAATTTAAAGGACTTAACATGTAGTCATGAACATACATAGGCATGGCATTTTCAACATGCACAAGTTCATGATCTAAATCCAAAGCATTAAACATATGCAAGGTGTGTCCCAATCAAATCCTCAACACACTGTGCCTCCAATATGCACCTCATGCTCCACTCCTCCAGGCTCAACCTAACCTGAAATGATGCCCCCAAACACGGGGTGAGATATACAAATATATCTCAGTAAACCAAGGGCCCTGGAGGCTTCTCCACCCCATGGCTCACTCAATGTGCAACAATGACATTTATGTAAAATGCATGACATACAATATCACAAACAACTGGAGACAAACCGAGAACATCCACAATTGGATTACGTTCAAGGACTCCATCATATAACTCCCGAGACAATCCTGGCGCCTCTCCCATGGTTGAGAAGACTCCATGGCAAAACCCAACTGGAACTCCTCATGAGCCCTATCCAGCGGATGTCCCACGTTTGGATCATCCTGGTGTCGCTCCCAGAGTCGACCCCACGGCAAAACCAAACTGGCATTCCCACACGGAATTATCCAGCGGATGTCCAAACCAACACACGTCAACTGGCCAGTGACCAAACAATTTCACACATATCATGCAATAAAGCATGAAACACATAATCACACAATGTCCAATGACACAAAATCCAACCACAACCTTCCACTAGGTGTGGTGGAGCACACAAGGGACTAAACCCCAGTTCCAAAGGTTACCTCAACACCGAGCCAATGCTCTATACGTAAGCTCCAAGCTTAATCCGCTCCCATAGCGTCCAAGAGAGGCAACCTAAATGATCAACAACATGATCATCATCAATCACATATAGTCAATTATCTTCACAATAATGCTAATCACATAACCACTTAAGCCTAAGGCCATTTTTCCATACCATTTTACTTCAATCTCTTTTATAGATCAAATTACCAATTGTATCATGAATCACACATTCTTTCTTCTCATTCCACTATATCACACTATACCATCATCCATTTAAACATCATTTTTGCATCATTTTTCCTCACTTTTCTTCATGATTCGGATTCTTCAAAAAGTATGCCCCAAGGCTTTTTCAATTCAATTTAACACTCTCATTCATCATATAATCATATTAACACATCATGCAACAACTTATCAATTTATTTCTTACATAATTCATTTTTCACAATTCTTAGGCATCATTCAAAAATCCTAAGTTATGAGCATTTTTCACCAATAATTTTTATTGCATTTCTAGCTCAAATACATCATTCTAAGACATAATCATCTAATGCACATTTTCCATTTGAGCTCTCTAAACACATCAATCAACTAAGCCCTCTTTAGGGTTCATAATTCAAATCCTATGATCCAACCATTTAAATACAAAGAAACTCACCCAAATGCAAGGCACAAGGCTCCACCCAAACATACTTCTCCATTGAAGCACCTAGAAGCTCCATGAACACAAATCTAAAGCTTGAGCCGCGGCCATGGAGGGGAGATTTCGCAAAATAGAGCTAGATTCAAGGCTTGCCACTAGTGCCAATGAGTTTAGAAGGCCATTTACAACAAATTTCAACACAAAGTTTGCAAGATTTGGTGGAGAAATGACCAAGTTACAAGGAAAGGAAGATTTTGACCTCACTTGCCATGGAGGGGCTGCACTTCACGGGAAAGAAGAGAGGGAGGGGAGAGAAATGTTGTGTAATTGTGACTTTCAAGTCACTTAAACCACCCGCGGGTCCCACACGCGTTTTAACTTTAATCCCGATAAAAATTCTGATCATAAATTCTTAATCTACATATTTTTCTGGTCCATGGCATATTTTTCTTTCTTAAAAATATTGATAAAAATTTCACACTTATCGGTACACTCACACCGCAGTATTATACACCAGAAAATCACTATTCATCAAAATTTTCAAAACTTGCCTATTCACTCAATTTTTCGTCCTGATTCCATATCTGGCATTATTTTTGCCATTTGAGATCCCCAACTCCAATTTTCATGCCTCGGTTTACGTTTTTGGCAAATTACCATTTTGCCCTCGGTACTAATTTTGACCTCAATTTCAGGATTTTCACTAATCCTCCCCTTTTAACCCATATTTTATCAAATAAATTCACATTTAATTTTACGAGATGTTATATAACACACCGGTCCGGTAACGGGGTGTTACAATTTTCAGAATATGGATTTTATCTTTCTTTTTGATTAAATAATGACTAGCCTTATTTTATTTTTCTTTGTAGAGTTTACACAACATTGCACTGACAGAGTATGTGGTGTTGTAACAATTGGAGCTACGAAGATTTTGCATTGAGGATGGTATTTTGGTAAGACTACACTTGTGTTGTGAATTGAGTGACCCAGGTAATAAATTCTTACTTATCACACATTAATAGTAATGTAGTTGATATATTCATTGGACGAGTATGTGAGAACTTTTAATTTTGGGGTAATGCAGTGACTTGACACTCATGATGTAATATCCCAGAAAATTAATAATAATTTATAATAATAATAAACTATAAATTAGTAGTAGTAATAATATATATATATATATATAATGGTTATAGATAATAAATTATAATATAAATTCTACATTTGATAAAATGATTTTGTGTGATATATGTGCGATATGAGTGATATTGAAAAATAATTTTGATACTTTGTAATACTCTAGATTATTTATAATAAAATAATATTAATATTAATTTGTATATATATATATATATATATATATATATATATTATATGATAAATTATAATTAATTGATTAATGATTTATGTATTAATGTTTGATTAGTAATTTGATTAGATATGATGAGTCAATCATGAGTTAGCCTTGCGTTAGTAAATAAGTTAGTTGTATTCTGAGCCATAAGAAATTAAAAATAAAATAGTGTATAAAGCCAAAATCTGAGCCACATACATTAATGAAGAATAAGGAAATAAATGCACGAAACCCATATTCGAGCCCAAAACTTCAACTATAAATAGAGGCCTAGCCTAACCAAACCAATTCACCTTCAATCCTCAATATTTCTCCACTATTCTTCTTCTCCTCTATTCTCTATCTCCTTACTTCAAATTTTATTATTATCTTCTTTTGGTTACCAACCGATTTTCTGCCCCAAATTATTCTCTTCTACAAGTTAGCAAAAATGGAGACCAGGTAATCTTAATCCTTAGGAAATTTTAGGATGTTTTCATATATTATATGTAACCCTTAGGGTATTTAAATAAAATTATTTTAACATCTAGAAATTAATTAGATTAATTATTGGATTTTGGTTTTACTCTAATAGATGTGAATATTTGAATTGTGATATGATCATTGGATTTGGATTTTACACTTGAAATTTTGATTTCAAAAATTATGATATGATGATTGGATTTGGGTTTTACTCTTTGATAATAATGTCAGTCCTTTTAGATCCTCTCACCTGGTGGGATGAATAGTAGATTGGATACTCCTGCTCCTCTGAATGTGCCAGAGTTGCCTTCTTCTGCAACTCTTCAATTGGGTCATACACAGAACTTAAGCAACTCAGCCCAAGGTCAACTTCAATTCCAAGCAGCCATAGTTTATGGTAATCAAGAAGGTTCACAGGGATTACCAATCTTAAATGATGACATGGACTTGGACTATGGTTCTGACTATGAAGACATGGACTTGGACTTTGGTTCTGACTATGAAGACATGGACTTGGACTTTGGTTCTGACTATGAAAACATGAACTTGGACTTTGGTTCTGACTATGAAGACATGGACTTGGACTTTGGTTCTGACTATGAAGACATGGACTTGGGCTTTGGTCAAATTTATCAAATATGACCAAAGTCCAAGTCCATGTCTTCATAGTCAGAACCAAAGTCCAAGTCCATGTCTTCATAGTCAGAACCAAAGTCCAAGTGCATGTCTTCATAGTCAGAACCAAAGTCCAAGTCCATGTCTTCATAGTCAGAACCAAAGTCCAAGTCAATGTCTTCATAGTCAGAACCAAAGTCCAAGTCCATGTCATCATTTAAGATTTGTAATCCCTGCGAACCTTCTTGATTACCATAAACTATGGTTGCTTGGAATTAAAGTTGACCATTGTAACAGCCCGTTGTACACCAATATTGTTAACATTAATTATGATATTAAGCGCAGTTACAATCACAGTAATTGAGTTAATTAAATTACGGGCAACTTTTTTCTTTTAACACTTCCCTTTTACTACACATCAACCTTTTCCGTAATCAATTAAAACAACACCATAATTGTAAATGCAAGTTCGCGGAATCATTCAATTTACTAATGTCTCTAATCTTTCTTTTTACTCAACTCATTTAAACTCATCATGTTACTCTCACATCTTACCATGTTGTAGTCTTATACATTAGCTACGCGCGGTTTCAAACCGCGCACCATTTGGAGTTCTACAGACTAAGTTAGGCCCTTTATTTTAGTCTAGAAAAACCATATTTTTCAAAATTTACACTGTGGTAATCGATTACCAGGGGGGTGGTAATCGATTACCCAAAGTACCAAAATGAGGCAGTAGCTCAATTTCGGTCCCCTGTTCTCTGGTAATCGATTACCAAGCATTGATAATCGATTACTGCACTAGGTAATCGATTACCAATGCTCTGGTAATCGATTACCAGGTCCACAGATGCATATTTTTCGCCCCCCTGTTGCATGGTAATCGATTACCAGGGCATGGTAATCGATTACTATGCAGCAAAAGTGACAGACGACAACTTTTAAGGTACAAAATGAGTGATGTAATCCATTCCTAACACCTTAATACTCCACATAAACCTTACACATACCCTAATGTAGGCTCTAGGCCCTTCCATCATGCATTTTCATTATAGAATGCATCCATTACAAAAGTCCTTAAGATAATGGCCATTTTACATCATGAATGGTCCATTTACAAAATAAGTGTTCCAAGGCCTCAAATACAATATACGTGGCTATGGACAAGTCCCATGCTCACTCAAAATATACAATTAATCCAAGGCATGAATACAAAGCAATAATTAAGACTTAGAACATAATCATGAACACTACAAAAGCATGGAAATCACATCATGCAATATGTTCATGACCTAAGTCTTAAAACACTATACAACATGATATGTGCACTCAATAGACTCCTCCGAAATGTCATGCTAGCCCAATGCACCACATGCAACCACCATCCACTAAATGGGCTTCTTGCCCGAAGCTCCTCCCGGCTCATAATGCCCTGAAATAATGTCCCCAAACGCGGGGTGAGATATACAAATATATCTCAGTAAACCAAGGGTACTAGAGGTTTCCTCCACCCCATGGCTCACTCAATGTGCAAATATAACATTATACAATATGCATGACATACAATATCACCAACAACTGGGGACAACCCGAGAACATCCACATTAGGATTACGTTCAAGGACCCCATCATATAACTCCCGGGAACCTTCCTGGTGCCTCTCCCATGGATGAGACGACCCCATGGCAAAACCCAACTGGAACTCCTCATGAGCCCTATCCAGCGGAAGTCCCTCGTTCGGATCATCCTGGTGCCGCTCCCGGAGTTGGCCCCACGGCAAAATCCGACTGGAATTCCCAACGGAATTATCCAGCGGATGTCCAAACCAACACACGTCTACCGGCCAACGACCAAACAATTTCACACATAACAAGCAATAAAGCATGAAAGCACATAATCACACAATGCTATAACACAAAATCCAACCACAACCTTCCACTAGGTGTGGTGGAGCACACAAGGGATTAAACCCCAGTTCCAAGGGTTTACCTCAACACCGAAAGTCCTGTTCCACACGTACACTGCAAGTCAATCCTCCACAATCACGTCCGTGTGAGGCACCCTACAATAATCAACATCATGATACACTTTTCCACATTACACAAAACCTCAAATTCATGACATTTCGCTAATTTTTTCTAAGTTAAAAATCCCACTTTTTCACCTAAATTTTTCATGGCATTTCTAGCTCACACACATCATTCTAAGGCATTTTCATCTAATAACATTTGTCCATTTGAGCTCCCTATCATCACACATCTAAGATTAAAGACTTAGAGTTCATATTTCTAGATCTACAAAATCAACCGTAAAAATACTACAAATATACTCACAATCGATGATTGACACTCCACCAAGGTTCACCCAAGCAAAGAGAAGTCCAATGGCTCCAAGAACACCCAAAACCCCCAAAATTTCGAATCTGACCTTGCTCAAAAGCGCCCCAAAGAGATGATTTCAAGGCTTAGGAGTATCACCAGTGGCTTTAGAAGGTGCTTTACAATAAATTTCAACACCAAAATCAAAGGATTTGGTGGAGGATTGCTCAAATGGTGAAAGGAGGAGGAAATGGGTTCTTTTTGAAATGGGGAAGGAAGGCTCACGGGCAGGGAAGAAGAAAGAGGAAGAAAGAAGGCGTTGGGGGGGGGGTGTGTGTGTGTGTGGGCTTAAGTGGATTCGGTCACGCGGGTCCCACACGCGATTTAACTTTAATCCAATCACTAATTCTGATCACAGATTCTTAATCTACTTATTTTCTGGTTCATGACATATTTTTATTTCCTAAAAATATTGATAAAAATTTCACACTTATCGGTACACTCATACCGCAGTATTTTACACTAGAAAATCACTATTCATCAATTTTTCACAAATTTGTCTACTCACTCAATTTTTCGTCCTGAGTCCGTTTCCGGCATTATTCTTGTCATATGAAGTCTCCTGCTCAATTTTTATGCCTAGGGATACGTGGTTGGTAATTTACCATTTTGCCCATTTTGGCCTTAATTCTCAGATTTTCACTAATCCATCCATTTCAATTTCACATTATCATACAAAACACACATTTAAATTTATGAGGTGTTATAACCATTGGTTGAGTTGCTTAAGAACCATGCATGACCCAATTGAAGAGTTGCAGAAGAAGGCAACTCTGGCACATTCAGAGCAGCAGGAGTATCCAATCTACTATTCATCCCACCAGGTGAAGAGGATATAAAAGGACAGACATTATTATCAAAGAGTAAAACCCAAATCCAATCATCATATCATAATTTTCGAAATCATAATTTTAAGAGTAAAATCTTAATCCAATCATCATATCATAATTCAAATATTAACATCTATTAGAGTAAAACCAAAATCCAATAATTAATCCAATTAATTTCTAGAGATAAAAATAATTTTATTTAAATACCCTAAGTGTTACATATAATATATGAAAACATCCTAAAATTTCCTAAAGATTAGGATTACCTGGTCTCCATTTTTGCTAACTTGTAGAAGAGAATAATTTGGGGCAGAAAACCGGTTGCTAACCAAAAGAAGATAATAATAAAATTTGAAGTAAGGAGATAGAGAATAGAGGAGAAGAAGAGTAGTGGAGAAATATTGAGGATTAAAAGTGAATTGGTTTGATTAGGCTAGGCCTCTATTTATAGTTGAAGTTTTGGGCTCGAATATGGGTTTCGTGCATTTATTTCCTTTTTCTTCACTAATGTATCTGGCTCAGATTTTGGCTTTATACACTATTTTATTCTTAGTTTCATATGGATTATGGCTAAGAATACAACTAACTTATTTACTAACGCAAGGCTGACTCATGATTGACTCATCATATCTAATCAAATTACTAATCAACATTACTAATCAAACATTAATACATAAATCATCAATCAATTAATAAATTAATTAATCATAATTTATCATATAATATATATATATATATATACACACACAAATTAATATTAATATTATTTTATTATAAATAATCTAGAGTATTACAAAGTATCAAAATTATTTTCCAATAGCACTCATATCGTACATATATCGCACAAAATCTTTTTATCAAATTTAAATTTTAGATTATAATTTATTATCTATAACCATTGTAATAGCCCGTTGTACACCGGTATTGTTAACATTAATTATGATATTAAGCGCAGTTACAATCACAACGATTCATTTATAAAAATGCGAATAAACTTTTTCCGATTAAAATCTATGATCGTAACTGAAACACTAGCGGAAGACTTACTTAAACTATTTATACACTTTATTTTACTACATATAAGACACTAAGGGGTTCCCATAAACCCACTTAGCCAATTCCTCACTTTTACGTTTTTACCAACTTAACCAGATTTGCTAATTTATTTTTCTACGAACACAAAACAAAAATCCAAACTTAGACTCAAGGTTATCTTTTTTCCTTATTCAATTAAATTTCTAACAAGCTATCACACACTCGATTCCGAGCTCGTGAGCTCCGGTTATCGCCGTTTGAAGTTGGACAAACAACATTGCCTACCAACTCCAAAACAGCCTAAAACCTCCAATCTTCACGGAATAAACTGCATCTAACCGCCCAGCCACTATCTCTCAAACTTTTACACCATAAACTAGACACCTCAAACTTCGATTTGATATATCGTATGCTTAATTTGACCAAGTAACGAAGCGGAAATTAATTTCCCTAAACTGCCCCAGATCTGCCCACTGAAACAGGCCAGAACAGGGCAGTTCGTGTCTTCAGCCACCATGGGCTGCGCACACCACCAATGATCCTAGGACTTTGATACAACGTAGGGGACATCTTAAGCTTCAAAATGGCGTATGGCACGTCCCAATCGGACCACTGTGGAGAGAGATACGTTCTCCCAAAGTTCACCCAAAAACTGCCAATTCTACAGAAAATTCGTCAGAGTTTCCTTTGTATTTCCTAAAATCCCCAAATTTGCATAAGCCATTTAACACTACTAATACACCTGAAATCCAGCAAAGTCCAATGGGTGGCACACACAAGGACCAACAACGCCTTGGGGCACTTACAACCCAATCCAATTTATACTTAAAACATAAGCAATTCACTTTCAAATCTTTTATAGTTTCAATCACCAACTTCAATTTCATGCATATATCATCATACATATAATCATAAACCTAAAGTAGGCCTAAAGCCCTTCCATCATAATAAGCATACATCAATGGTATATTTACAATACTGAATTACAATTACACTTACACTTTAACTTCAATTTACAATAATCCACATATTACAACTTTACTTAACAAATGAATTCATAACTAAAATGACATGATCATGGATAATTAATGACAACACTTCATGATCTTCCTATGGGCCTCTTGCCCGCCACTCCTGTGCCACTGCTACCTCCTGAAATAAATGCCCCGAGACGGGGTGAGATATATGAATATATCTCAGTAACCCAGAGGTTCTGGAGAAACTCCGCCCAATGGTTCACTTCGATGTATATCAATAATATAAAACACCATCACTGTTATAAAACGGGATAAAGCAAGGGATTTAGAGAAAGGGGATAATATCAGAAAACAACTACGACATGTGGGAATGGTAGCTACCAATACCACGCCATGTCCTCGGCTATACGCCTATGGGTACTACCCCTGGCGTGTTCATAGAACAACCCACCAAGGTACCCCTTCCAACCATATACACCCGAGACAACCTAGTGTGCTCCTATCCGGATAACACACCACGACCCTGGGTCAACTGGAACTCCCTCTCAGAGACCTATCCAGTGGCAGTCCGGAAACACTTGCTCGAAGGCTAAAAATATCTACTGGCCAGAGATCTGGTACATAAGTACCCACTGTGATAATGCACATGCATGCTCATGCTGTTCTACACTACTCATACACACTTCCTACCGTTGCCATCAACTAGCAAGGTGGAACACAAAAGGGGAACAAGCCCCAGTACCAAGAGGTTACCTTTTTTTTATCCGTCCACTGAGCTCCGCAGAACTCCACTTATAGCTTGATACACGGGAATGCCTACATAGAGGTCAGTTCCACACACTCAGAACTTTAAACCACACTTGAATTTCACAAAACATGTGTAAATCACATCACTTACCTCAACTCACTTGGTCCAGGACCAAGGGAAATCCACTGTTTCACTGTTCCGATTTTAAATCCACGTACGACAACCTATACAACCATGTATAGCCGTCAGTTTCAGTCAAAGCACGACAAAACGCGAAAACGTCAAATCTTCACCTCACCACTATGTAGGGTTCGGCCATATCAATGTCTTTTTAGAATTTATTTTTCTAAATTTTCTTTCTCATTTTATTACACACACTTAGGTTACCAAAAGGCTAGTTCACTCGCCGTTTATCTGTTTTACGACTTTTACGCAACATTTTTCGAAATATTACACTTTAGGCACATTTTGCCACTTTCAACACTTATATTTTTACATTGATCCTTCCACATGCCAATCACCACACAACCCATCTAATGACTTTTTCATCACACAACACTACACCAAAGTTTTCCAAAACATCAATTTACTCACTTATACATAAATGGCCGAATTCTTTGTTAGCCAAACCAAGGATTTCCACTCAATTCCTATGGTCCACAACTCACATAATCACTTCATATAATCATATAATCACACTACAATTCACTATACCACACATTAACACAAAACTCAAAAATTCCATTTCATGCATAAATTTTTTTCTAAGTTAAAAATCCTTTTTCGCTTAAAATTTTCATTGCATTTCTAGCATTAATACATCATTCTAAGACATTATCATCTAATAGACATTTTCCATTTGAGCTCTCTAACACCACATATCACAAAATCCCTCTTTAGGGTCAATGATCAAAACTCAAGAATCAACCAATGAAATGTTGAAATAACTTACCCAATTGCACGGTATATGACTCCACCTAAGTATACTCCACCATTGGAGCATGAAAAAGCTTCATGAACTCACTTTCTCCCAAATTTTCGGATCTGAATTTGGTGCAGATCTCCCCAAATACGCGGTTTCAAGGCTCAATAGTGGTACCAATGGGTTCAGAAGGTGTTTTCCATCAAGATTCAAGACAAGAGTCGTTGAATTCGGTGGAGAAATGGCTAAGTTATGGCCAAAGGAAAATTTGAAACAAAAATGGTGAGGAGGGCTGTGTTTGGGCGCTGATGGAGAGAGAAGGAGGGAGAAAATGGTGATGAATAGTAACCTATAGGTACTTTAAGTGATTTAAGTGGGAACGGGTCCACGCGATTTAAAACTCATCCAAATTTCTCTCCGATTTCACTAAACGTCCGTAAATTCAAAACTTATTTAGAAATTGTAATTTTTAACATTAAATAAACTCCTTTAATTATACTCACTCAGATAAATCCGGAGCTTTCCAGTTGTTCGGATAAAACACTGCTTTAAGCTACAGCGCGCTCCGTTGGCACGCTTCCACAAATTGACTTAAATTCATCAAATATTATCAGAAATCATATTTCCTATTTCTATGGACCATTTAAAATCAATATTTGAAACCTAGAGCTCAAAATTCCACTGGCACGTTTTACGGTGCAATCTGACTGTGGTATTTTTACCCGCGAAAAACACTATTCACTGATTTTTCTGAAACCTGCATGTCCACTCAATTTTTCGTTCTGAATCCATTTCCAGGCTTATTTTTATCATCTGAGACCTTCTGCTCAATTTTTATCTTCCTAGGGTTGCGTGTTGGCTAATTACCGTTTTGCCCTTTCTTTGTATTTTGGCCTAATCTTTGGGATTTTCACTAATCCATCACTTAATTTCTCACTTAACACTTTAATTATTTAGTTTAAAATTGTGAGGTGTTATAACCATCATATATATATATATATATTATTACTACTAATTTATAGTTTATTATTATTATTAATTTTCTGGGATATTACATCATGAGTGTCAAGTCACTGCATTACCTCAAACTTAAAAGTTCTCACATACTCTTCCAATGAATAAATCAACTAAATTACTATTAATGTGTGATAAGTAAGAATTATTACCTGGGTCACTCAACTCACAACACAAGTGTAGTCTTACCAAAATACCATCCTCAGTGCAAAATCTTCGTAGCTCCAAATTTTACAACACCACATACTCTGTCACTGCAATGCTGTGTACACTCTACAAAAAAAAAATTAAAATAAAATAAGGCTAGTCATTATTTAATCAAAAAGAAAGATAAAATTCCTATTCTAAAAATCATCACTGAACTTAAACAACTATTAACTTCTTTTATAATCCATGCTTGTTTTTAAAAGTAGAGGCGAAAGTAGTAATAATAATTCCTTCATTCATCAGCACCCTTTTTGATTTGAGCTGCTTGTAGTTGGCAGATTGTTGAACAAGATCTTAAACAGTATTGTTATTGTGAGTTGTGCATCAGCCAAAGGTAAGAAAGAAAGGAAGCATGAAGAAAACTTGAAGAAGAACATTCAAGTTAGATTCAATGAATCGTCGTTTAGAAAAAGGAAGAGATGTTAACAAAAAGGTAACCATTTTTTGTTTTGATTGAACGGTGAGAACAGAAGCGGCTAGGGTTTTTCGTGGAAAATGATTTAATGTAAGAGTATAATTTTTTATATGGCTCTAAATTTGAGTAATTCTAATGCACTTATGGTTAGCTCATTGTACCTTACTTAACCATTTATTCAAGAAGCTTGAAGTCAAAAAAAATTGTGGCCTAATAAGTTCGGCCTAATTATTAAAAGAAGCATAATTTGAAATATAACAAATTGCGATCAAATTCAAGTTCAAATGAAGCAGCAGACATGATTCTGATTTGTTTTGCAAGAAAAGGAAAACAACATATTTGTGTTTTGAATGACTTAATTGTGATTATTTATTTATTTTTAGAAGTTAATTATCATTTTATTTATTTTAGAAAATTTTCTTATTTTAGATTTAGAATTTATAATTTTGGATCAATTTATAATTTGTATATAAAAGTGTGCTTATGGCCTTAGGAGTTGAATTTTGTTATTTTGATAATTATAATTGAAAATCAGAGAGTTACTCTTTTGGGTGGGATAAAATAAATTCGCGTTCAAAATTAATTGTAGAAAATAAAAATATTATATTTATTTCAACATTTGTATGGTTATGATTTCTCATATTTAATACTTTATATTTATTTTCACCTTTATATGGTTTTAATCACCTATATATAATGCTTTCACACTATAAATCGAAGTAATTTTATATGACTGCACAAAAACTTAGGTGCAGCCACTGTGCATCCGCTAAACCCATATATATATATATATATATATATATATATATATATACACACATTATTTTTGTTAGTCAAATTTTAATTTTGTATGTGTAGTATTTCTTTTCTTTGAAAGATTAAATGAAATGAAATTTATGTGATTTTTGCTTGAATTAACAAGTGGCAATTCAACTTATTAATGACTTTAATAATTGAGATATGAGCTGGGTGGTGGAACGATAATATGGTGCACCACTAAGTCCAGATTTCATGGCTGCTACAACTCACTAAAATGAAAACGTCATCCATGCCACTCGCAACAGGAGAGGGAAAACAAATAAGAGACCTTGTCACTGTCAAACTTGGATAATATGAGCTAGAACTCTTGCTTCCTTGTGTTCTGTACATTAAGCCATCACTGTGAACCCTATACTTGTAATTTTTTTTTGTTATGGTCAATTTAAATAACTCAATAATTCATATTTATTATCATTAAAAGGTTAAAATCTAATTTAAATAAATAAATTTAATTCAATTAGTCATACCAAAATAATAATTTATACTATTAATTTCTAAAGTTAAAAGAAAAGAATTAATGTAAATACACTAAAGGTTACATATAACATATGAAAACATCCTAAAATTTCCTAAGAATTAGGATTACATCTATCAAATTAAATATAAATATAACATATAACTCTCTAGGGATTAGTATTACCTGGTCTCCGTTTTCGCTAGCTTCTAGAAGAAATAGAATAATTTGGGGCAGAGAACCAGTTGGTAACCAGAATAATATAAAAATAAGATAAAATAAATTTTCGAAGTAAGAAGAGATAGAGTAGTAGAGGAGAAATGTTGAGAAGTGAATTGGTTTGGTTAGGCTAGGCCTTTATTTATAGTTAAAATTTTGGGCTCGGATATGAGTTTCGTGCATTATTTCCTTATTTTTCATTGATGTATCTAGCTCAGATATTGACTTTATATATATTTTTAATTCTTAATATCACTAATTCATTACTGACTCATTATTGACTCAATGATGACTCATCATATCTAATCAAATTACTAATCAAACATCACCAATCAGAATTAATGCATAAATGACCTATCAATTAATAATTCAAACAATCACAATTTATTACACATTATTATTACTACTACTAATTTATAATTTATTACTATTATTAATTTATTGTATTATAAATCACTATTATTTTCCTGGGATATTACACTTCATATAATCAATTCACCTATTAAAAAATTTAAATTTGATTTATTAATGATGTTGATGGAAACAAAATTAAATATGATTGGATTTCGGTAAATATAAATATAAACGTGGCTCTTGATGGAAAGTGATTTAATGTAAAAGTATAATTTTTTATATGGTTCTAAATTTAAGTAATTCTAATGCACTTACGGTTAGCTCATTGTATCTTACTTAACCATTTATTCAAGAAGCTTGAAGTCAAACAAAATTGTGGCCTAATAAGTTTGGCCCAATTATTAAAAGAAGCAATAATTTGAAATATAACAAACTGCGATCAAATTCAAGTTCAAATGAAGCAGCAGACATGATTGTGATTTGTTTGACAAGAAAAGGAAAACAACACATTTGTGTTTTGAATGACTTAATTATGATTATTTATTTATTTTTAGAAGTTAATTATCATAATATTTATTTTAGAAAACTTTCTTATTTTATATTTAAAATTTAATTTTGGATCAATTTATAATTAGTATATAAAAGAGTGCTTATGGCACTAGGAGTTGAATTTTGTTATTTTGATAATTATAATTGAAAATCAGAGAGTTACTCTTTTATCGTATCATAACTTTCTATTTAGTTACTTTTCTATGCACTTACGACATCAAATTCAATCAAAAGTAGTTTAATACTTGTTAATATGATTTTAAAAAATGCAATTAGCTTCATCCAAATGAGTGGAGACACTCCTATAAATTAAAACTTGATTGACATGCTTTTGTATTTATATCATATATTCTAATTTAATTTGAGGGGCAATTATATTTACTATCTTTTTAGCCTTATTACTCTTACTTTCTGATTAGTTATCGTTCGATCAATTTGAAATCAATGATTAAAAAATGAAAAAAAATTAATTGTTGTTGATTTCAAATTAATCCAACGATAATCAATCAAGTAGTAAGAATAATAAGATTATTTCACACAAAAAAAGAATAATAAGATTAAAATGATAATAAGTATAAGAAATGTTATATTTACAACATTTTTTCACTTACAACCATATCTTGACCGTTGAGCATTAAATCAAACCAATGCAACCGTGGTGATCGAACCAAACCAATGCAAATCGTGGTGACCGAACCAAAAAATTGATAACCAAATTAACCGAAAATCAAAAAAATGAAAACTGAATAAACTCCCAAATTTTTGTTGGATTGGATCGATTTTCAGTTTGGTTAGTGAAAACTGATCCAATTCAAATTGATTCAATATATTACCTTACCCTACACCTAGCAAAATTCAAAACTCAAGACCCATTACCCACCCATCAGCTTCTAAACGTAAATGAAAGATCTATCTAGGGGTCAGAAGAATTTAGTTTAATGTTTTAAGTTTACTTTCGTTATGCTATGGAATTTCTCTCTATGGTATTTATTCAATTTTGCGATCAAGTATTTTTTGTTGTTAGTGATTTTGGAAGACTTATTACTCCGATATTGCCAAAATTTTCTATGATAAATAATGCTCCCTCATCTTGGTAAAAATAATTCTCACAAGTTCTGTTTTTAGGCTTTTCAAAATATCAAAAATCGATCAAATCCAAATCGAATAAAATTGAATTGGATTAGATTATATTGAAAAAAATCAAATCGAAGGGATTGGATCGGATAATATTTGCTTCAAAAATTGATCTAATCCAGACTGCGAACACCCCTAGAATTTTGTATCACATAATACATTTATCAATTTAATATCAAATTATTCCGAGTCTATAATCTCTCATTTTCTCCTTCTTTACCTAAACCGTAGAATTTCAAAAGAAAAAATAACATTATACATATACATATAGGGGAAAAATATTTGTCATTTTAAATGACCAATACTACATCTTTTTAAACGAAAAGGAGCATTTCACTCCAAACATTATCCCCATTTTTTTTTCTCAAACGTCTTCCCGTTTCAAAATCTCCTCATCTCATCTTTGTTCTCTCTTCAATTTGATTCTTCACCATTTCCTTTTTCTCATCCCTAAATATCCATTGTCGTTCTCATCCTTTTTCATCTCACATAGTTCGCCTTCACATCTTCCAATCTCAATGGAGTCAATGCCATATACTATTTTTCCTCATTCCTGTTCTCCTATGTTGAAGTTGAAGAAGTTGCACCTAATCCTTTCTACGATACCTTCATCTTCAACACTATCATAAGGGCTTATGCTTAAATGAGTGACTCCAAGTTTAAGGCTTTACATTTCTATCGAATCATGCTTCATCATAGGAATTATTCTACACGTTTTTTTAGTCTTAATTTTATTTTATTAACTAAACATAAAAAAATAATATATAAATCAATTTTTTTTCTGTTATGAAATTTGACATGAAAAATTAACAAGGTACGAAATTTTATTTATTTATTTATGTTATAAAATTTGAATATTTGATTGGTTATATGACTTATTATGGACTGTTATATGTATTAAATATAAATTATATTATATATATTAAAAGTATTATTTAATTCCAAAACATGTCCCAACGTGTCGAAAGATGCCATTTTTTAGAATTAACGTGTCGGCGTGTTGTGTCCCATGTCAGTGTTCGGTGCATCATAGATAACAATAATAAAAACTCAAAATAACATTGAACCAAAATTAAATCATAAAAATGTTGCATTAATTGAATAAATTTATGAGTTTGGTGTATTGATTGAAAAATAAATGTTAATCAGTTAGCTAGTTTGATCATCGTTATAAATGTTAATCTTCTGTGTGTAACGCCCTCCCTTGTATGCATCCAAGAGAGTCGTTTGCTAAGCGGAATTAGAGTCGTTAACGTCACATGAGCTAACAAAGATTCTCATATATAAATTCGGATCCGAAAAACGTTTCTATAATTCTTATCACTTCTGTTTGGACGATAAAAATTATTTCGAGTGATTTAGAAAGAGCACGTTGAGGGCTTCGCGTGCATATAAAATAATAGTAAATCAGAGTTCGTTTGCTCATAAAAACGCCACCCGTAAGGTGCACTGTAAAAATTTCAGCACTTAAGTCTTTCAAAAATCCCTTTCACAAACGTTTTCCAAAAATAGCCGCTGTTCGTAAAGTTCAAGATAAAATAAAGATGATAAGGTCTACAGTCATCCAAGAGTACCAAAACATTAAACATTACAGTCATCCAATCAATCAAACAGCAACAGTGATAATCCATGCATCGGCAAGCAACAGCAAAACATCACTCCTTCAAATGCTTTTACGTCCTCCTGCCATTTTGGAAAAATAGCAGCCCCGAAGGGGTGAGAATAATCCCAGTAGTGTGGCAACAAAACCAGTAATATAACAGTATTAACTAGGCACAAAATCATAAACAGTCACTTCAACATATCCTTGTTCCTTTTCCTTTTTCCTTTTCATCATATTCATATATATAGCGCATATAACGCCTTTCCTTTTCATCATATTCATATATATTGCGTATATAACGCCCTTTCCTTTGCGCTTTTAGCACCGTCGTGCGCGCACTTCACAGTGGAATCAAATACCCTTGGCACCTGAGCTCCATGTGGATTCCAACTGTGGGCCTATGCGGACTGATGCCAAGTGTCCCATACCCCGGTACCTTGGGGATGCCTATATGATGCTTGCTCAAACACATGGTCCTGTACATAACTATTCTAAAACAAGGCCTATATGATCTTGATACATGCATGTCATGCTATGCTTTCACACACAAAGCGTAAAAATGCGGTATGATGTAAGGTGCATGCTTATATACCTTTCATATAGCCATCACGGCACATATACTTTTCATATGCGTTATGCTGCCACATAACGTCTTTACCTCATAATCATATAGCCATCACGGCACATTTTTGGCAGTTTCCTTTCATCATAATGGAACATAATATTTTTACGGAATATGGAGCATCATGTCACAATTTTATACCAGTAGTCAATAGTCACATTAGGCGATATCGCCTGACACTTACCTTGTGTGCCTTAAACAATACCAAACCGCAGCGAAGTATCTCACTTCTTATGCACACCTAAATCAATTACAACCAATCATTTACAGCGGCGATTTACAGCAGAAACAGTGAGCACACAGCAGTGTTTTACAGCAGAAAAACAGTGAGCATACAACAGCGTTTTTACAGCAGAAAACAGTGACGTTTGTGCTTAAAACAGTGAGCAGAAACAGTGAGTTGTTCTTTAAAACAGTGAGCAGAAAACAGTGGTATTTTCCTTAAAAACAGTGGACAGAAACAGTGACGTTTTACAGCAGGAAAACAGTGAACATACAGCAGAAACAGTGACCATTTTGAAACAGAAACAGTGGCTCCTTGGACATCAACAGTGGCAGAAACAGTGGCATTTGAACGTTAAAACAGTGACATAATCAGTGGCATTTGAACATCAAAACAGTGGCATAAGTAGTGATTTGTGAACATTAAAACAGTGGCATGAATGGTACATTTTTGAGCATTAAAACAGTAGCATAAATCATGGTTTTTTGGACATTGAAACAGTGGCATACATAGTGGTTCTTGGTCATCAAAACAGTGGCAAAATGGACTAAAACAGTGAGTGTTTTTATGCAGAAACAGTGGCACATAATGGACTAAAACAGTGAGTGTTTTTATGCAGAAACAGTGGCACATAATGGACTAAACAGTGAGTGTTTTTATGCAGAAACAGTGGCACATTATGGACTAAAACAGTGAGCATTTTATGCATAAAACAGTGGCATATTATGGACTAAAACAGTGAGCATTTTGTGCATAAAACAGTGGCATATTATGGACTAAAACAGTGAGTATTTTATGCAGAAACAGTGGCATGTGGAGCACTAAAATAGTGGCATAAGTGTGCAGAAACAGTGGCATCAAAATGGTGATTTTGAGGAACCGAAACAGTGAGCATTTTATCCTCAAAACAGTGGCACATTCATAGGGAAACAGTGGCATATTTCTCTTCAAAACAGTGGCATATTCATACAAAACAGTGGCATATATATTCCTCAAAACAGTGGGCATTAACTTAAGTATGACCATGAGACTTTCATTCCATAACTTAAGCATACAAGTCATCATAAAATAGCTCCATCCTTATACTTTAACCATGCTCAATCAAGAATCCAACACAAATAGAACCAAGTAGGCATCTCATGCACACATAGTTTCACACAATGTAAAAGGTCTAAGTTCTAGGCTTACCTCTTGAAGCACACACTACTTGTTCACACACCACACCCTTTCTAGTTCTACCAACAACAAGTCCACCCTTAGAGATGATTTATGCGCACACAATGGTGAGGAGAAACAATCTAGGACAGCTTCAAGGTTGAGGAACAAGGCTGGACAGTGAGAGGGAAAAGAGGAGAAACTCACACTTCACTTGTGTCTAGGCCACGGTTTGATGGTGAGGGAAGGAGGGAGTTGGCTTGGTCTTTCTTCCTCCTAAGGTTCTTGCAATGTTCAGCTAGAGTGTGAGGGAGAGGGGAAGGAGTTGGCTGCACAAGTAAATGGGGACAGCCCCCTCTTGTGCGCACAATTAAAGGGAGAGGAGAGGAGGTTGCAATGATGGTCATTATGGTAAAAATCTGGTTTCTTGTGCAGGTGGGACTGCACTCTTGGTCAAAACAAGCAAGGGGTTGCTTCTAAAGTACACTATGCACATGCAAGGAGTGAGGAGAGGAGAGTTCAGATCTGAACAAGGTGCTGCCAAGTCAGAATTTTTTCTGCACAAACAGCCAAGTCTTGCGCACATGGAGGAGTGAAAGGAGGTGTCATCAAGAACACAGGTTTGTGGCAGCCTAGACTCTGATTTGGAGCTGTCCTTATGCGCACAAGATGATGAAGATGCAGCCCCAAGACCCTACTCATGATGCATGTGGAAGCAAGGGCAGATTTGGCTCATGATGGACTGCCAAAAGCATGCAAAAATCTGCACATTTCAGCCTCATGATGGAAGGTGTAAGGTGGTTCTCCAAGTCAACACTCAAAGGCAGATTTGTGACAAAGAAAAATCTGATTCAAGCTCTCTACATGTGCGCCTAAATGAGATGTATGCAGCCCAAAATGATGCTAAGGAGTACATGTGTCTTTCATGCAATGAAGTTGAATCCAAATGATGCACAAGCTAGGTGTGAGGTGGCGGTCATGAAGGGAAAGTTGGCAGATTTTTCTAAGTCCTTTTCTATCATCCTATGCGCATGACAAGTGGGATGATACACCTAGCCATGTGGTGTTCCTTGCTGCATAAGGCAGCCTTGTTGGACAAGGCTTAGGGGAGGTAATATTGGGTACAACTTTGGGCTGAACAAGGTGGATCCAAAAGCCTCCTTGGGCCAATGGCCACACACACAAAGACCAACCACACAAGTCCAATAGTGACAAGTCCACACACACTAGCCCACTTCCAAAGTCCAATAAACACTAAAGCCTTCTAACACACACTCAAATTACTCATATGATTTTAATAAATTTCACATGCCTACATAAGCACCCTCCTATGATTTAATTTAAATACTTACCTTAGTCTTATCCAAGGATAAAGATCAACAATTCGCAAGCCATCACACATAAACCATAAATCCGAAATCTACACATAAATCTATCACATATAGTACTTAAGTATTTTACTTAATTATGCGGGATGTTACACTGTGCAACATCACATAAGATTGAAAAATCTGAAAGTTCAAGGCATTCCCTTGTTGCTATAACTATTCGCAAGCGCCAAAGCATTGCTTGTTATCCTCTTCACCTTCGTCACCCGACGGGATACATCCTTCTTCACCGGACCCTCCGATACTTCATTGAATCCGTCCATACACGTCTCCTCATTGGTGAGCACCGCACTCTGAAAGTAAACTGGCCTTTGAAGGCCGATGCATGTAAGGTGTAAAACAAAAATTTTACTGCGAAATATACATGCACGCATAGGTTCATGCTTTAAGACAGCATGATGTTACCTTGTTTTTGGCCTGATCAGTCAGGGAGATCAGATGTCAGGCTTGAAGGGTTCAAACCCTCTAATGGTGATCCACACCACCGTTCGTCAATGATGCAAGAACCCTTTCTTGAAAGCCACCAGATGAACACCACAGTGAGGCTTGCTATGCGCACAAGTGGTGAAAGTGGAGGCCAGGTATTCTGTTTGGAAAGGTGTAGTGAGCTACCCTACAGAATGGTGCATAGATGGAGGAGAGTTGGCTAGGTTTTCACAAAACCCTAAGGTGAGGAACAAGTCATGTTATATGCGCACACTTGGAGAGGAGGAGGGATTTAATTCATTCAAAATGAAAAACAAACTTTCAAATTGCTTTGAAATTTGCGCATAGAACAGTGAGATAAGGTGGAGCTGTTGCAAAACTAACTTTGCCAACAACCTCCAATCTTATCCACATGAAATTAAGTTCAAAATAATTTAAACTTAAATTCATAAACTATCATATAGTATATACTTCTCATGCGCATAATTCAGCCCTAAAAGGGGTCCAAATATATTGAGTAGTTGTATTCAAAATTTGAATCAACTCACCCACTGATTCCCTCAACCACCAAATCTGAATGGAGGTTTGTTTTAAGTGATAAGATGACATTCTTATCACCTAAAACTTGCGCACCAAACAGCCAAGGAAGTGCTCCAAAGATGCTTCTTGATCCAAGGAATATGCTCCAATAAGATCCTGTCTTATCCTTTTGTTATGAAACAACTTTTCAAAACCAATTTAAATTCGAATTCAAACACTTGAATTCAAACGTTCAAACATTCAAATTCAAAATTCAAAATTCAAAATTTCAAATTTCAAATTCAAAATTCGAATTTCAAAATTCAAATCCAAATTCAAAATTCAAAATTCCAATTTCAAATTCAAAATTCGAATTTCGAAATTCAAATTCTAAATTCAAATTTCAAATTCAAAATTCGAAATTCAAATATTTGATTATTAATTTAACTAATTAAATTAATTAGTAATGGCTTGGACTATCCAAGCCCATTAATAAACTCCATGCACCACACACCCATTTAGGTGGGCTTCCAAACAGCTTCTTGGGCTAATGACGTGAATCGGCAAGTGTACCGAATCGCGCAAGTAATAAAATGATAAGTAAAAGTTCGTATCCACAGAGAGTGTGTCTAAATCAATTAAACTCTTCTTTTTAAGATTAAATCTTCCAAGATGTTTTTGACACGAATGTCAGGATTGTGTGGGAATTTGATTTGTAAAATAAAAAGACGTGTTTTTGTTCTTTTTGAAAAATAAAGAATCCAATAAAATAAGGGTTTGAAAATGTGAGAAAAACGCTGCAGTTAGAGAACACTCACCGATGATCCCCACCTTTTACTCTGGATTAAGTTAAATATTAATATATAAATCATGAAATTAGATAATTATCCGATAAAGGTATCAATAGTTAATTCTCAATCCCTTGAGGAATTAACCCTTTAATCTCATATAGAACCCTAATTCCTTGAGGTGCCCTATACGAGATCAAGCATAAAGATCGATAATTAAAACATCTACAATATGAATCATGTCTATCCCTAGATCATGTTCATACCGTCGTTCTATCCCCTTTCTGGATTAAAGACCTCAGATCCCTCTTGTTGGCCCTAATCCTCAGATTTATCATTACTTACTAGATTGATCGGATTTAATAATAACAATAACAATACGATCAGAATAGAACGAAATTCAAAGGATAAATATATCAATAAAAACTCAATCCATTGTATCAGGGGTTCACAAGGGTTCGTGACCCTAACTACAGCAAAGAGGTTCTAGCCAACCATTATCATGGCTAGAATCCAATATTCTAATGAAAACATAAACTACAAGAACTACAGAAAGGTAGAAGAAGAGATCTCTCTAGAGCTTCCGCCTCCCAATGACCTAGGTTTTGTTCAGAAAATCAGGAGTGTCTTCTTAGGGTTGCCTTGTGCCCTTTTTATAGCCTGAGAATCCTCCTTTTCTCGCAACTGACAGCTGTCCATCTCAACCCTACGCTTGGAGCGCAGGATCCACGCTCCAAGCGTGGAGCTTCTGCCTCTTTTCGTCTTCTCCACGCTTCAAGCGTAGGGTTCTACGCTTGAAGCGTAGACTCACTGTCTTGAAGTCTTTTTCCACGCTTCAAGCGTGGGTTCCTACGCTTGGAGCGTGGAGCTTCTGTCTGATTTTTCTTCTAGCTCCTTTATTTGTCATTTTTCTCCTGTAACATGGAGAATCTGAGTGAGAGAGTGTCTGACAATTTTTATTCAATAAATTCACCACATATACACCTTTATACACAGTTTTAGATCTGATTTCCTGCTTTTTGATCTATAAAAGTATATATGCTGGGAGCATATCAAACAATTCCCAGATTTAGACATTGCTGTCCTCAGCAATAAACTGATTCAAACTTAGAAAAATGTACAGCAGTATTTCAACACAATATCAACCAAACACTTGAAGAAATTATTATGTCATGCCTGACTGAATTCTGCAAGAATTTCTAATTATGCCATTGATTCTCTGAAAAATCATGAATGTAGTCTAAACATCCCTCACCAAGACAAAATATATCACTCACACTCTAGTGTTTTTAGGTTATCAGACATACACAACCATCACAGCCGTAACACTGCCATAGGCTTGATCATATTCTCAAGATCCTTAAAATTGAAGGATTCAAACACATGCACTTAACTGATCAAAGGACTTTCAATGGTTTTAATTTGGCCTGACTACAGGTAGGAATTTGTATGGAGAGTGGCTTCAAATGCTATGAAATTGACAAACTGAGAACAACATAATTTATATAGGTTCAACTCATCAGTTTTGCTCCACTAACTTGCCCACAGAATTTCGGGAAGTCAATTCCTATGTTGACCAATTTTATTCACAATGCTTCACCCGCATTTTTCTTTTCCCTTTTCTTTCTTTTCTAATTTTCTTTTTCCTTTTCCAATCTGCTTAGTGTAGTGGAGCTTACCTTAGATATTTTCTTCTTTAGAACGATCACAATCTCACTTAAGGTAAGTTTAACATGGATAGGCTAAGCAACATTTTGGTAATTATCAATGAACAGGCTCGGCTCAAGGGGATAACAATGGAAAAATTATTTATATAGGTGAGCTATATGGCCAGGGCTATCAAGAACAAATTGCCTTATCATATCAGTTAAAATGCATGCCTTGTAGAGAAACAAACCAAGTTCTAGAGTGTCAATACAGTGAGGCCTCTCAGAAAAAAAAAATTACTGTATAGGCTCAAACCTCAAAGGCTATGATTTCAGACTAGATTTTCACAGAGATATCAGGCATATCATGTATTCTAGCACATAATTTCAGACAGACGAACACTTCTAATCTCTACTCATGCCAAGTGACATCATGCCAAAATTTTCAAGCTTAATGTACTTCCTAAGATGAACTCAATCCTATGTTAGGAAAGCAACATCTAGATCTGAGATTATCAATAGGCATATTCCAAACAACAGGCATATTCCAAAAAAATTTGCTGAATTTTTAAAATCACTTTAACCAAGACAGATATTTAAAACTGAAAATGTAAATTGGTTCGAATATCTCCCCTGAAATGAAGTGTGGTTCCATAATTGCAGCTTAAAGTGCAAGAACAGGTGGGCAAGGCCATCCACCATTCCCAGATTTTAGAAATTGTTGTCCCCAGCAATAACTAAGTTCAATCAATTAAGAACAGACTCAGCAGTAGGGTCATATGAAGTTTGCAGAAATTCTTCAATTGTCGCAGCATCATGGTACTTTTCCCTCTCACCCAGCTCCTTCGGGTGGCATTGACAGTGTTCTTATCAGCATTGGCTAGAAATTCTCTGAGAATGCGCCCAGAACTGTCCTGTGGAAAGGTGACCAATGTCCTCCAGTGTCTCCTTTGAACTACTGAATAAATGTCATCAAAAAGTAGGAGATTCCCCAAATCGAACCCCCTCTCTTTAATTACATTTTTATTCAGCAGTTTAGTTTCATAAACGTCCTGCTTTTCAGCGGACAAAAAACTTCTGGAATCAAAATTTGTGCTGGGTCTTTTCGTAACAGATGACCCTTCTGCGCCCTTTTTCATTCTTTTTTCCTTGTCTCCAGCCATTTTGATCGAGATTTATGCAGAAAATTGATCCTACCCCAAGTAAACGGTGAAGAAGATGAACGGTGGTGGAGTGATGGCGGTGCGCGGTGGTGAAGAGTGGTTAGATGGAAGGGGGAAGAGTGAGAGAGAGAGAAGAGTGTGATGGTAGTGGTTGGTAGACGGTGGTGGAGTGATGGTGGTGTACGGTGGTGAGAGAGAGGAGAGGCAAAGAAAAAGGGAGAGAAAAGAGGAGAAGAAAAGAAAGAGAAGAGAGGAGGAGGGAAGTGGCGCGGCGCTGGGGAAGAAAAAGAAATAGGGTTCACTTAAACCCAGTTCTACGCTTGAAGCGTAGAGTTCTACGCTTCAAGCGTAGACTTACTGCCCTTGACGCTCCACATTCCCCATCTACGCTTCAAGCGTAGGATTCTACGCTTGAAGCGTAGACCTTCTGTCTCTGGCTTTTCAAATTCCCTTCCCACGCTTCAAGCGTAGGGTTCTACGCTTGGAGCGTGGGACTACTGTCCTCTTGAGTTTCCTGCGCTTCAAGCGTGGGTTCCCACGCTTGGAGCGCTCAGCTTCTGCTTAAGCATCTTTTCTACGCTCTAAGCGTAGGGTTCTACGCTTGGAGCGTAGACCCTCTGTTCTAAATTTTTTCTTTCTACGCTGGAAGCGTGGAGTTCTACGCTTCAAGCGTAGACTCACTGGATTTTTCACTTTCCTCCTTCATTCAATTTTTTTTCTCTGGTTACCTAAAGAAAAATAATGAAAACAAGATACAATTAACGGGATAAGAACGTTGGGTTGCCTCCCAACTAGCGCGTGTTTAACGTCTCGAGCCTGACGGTTACCTCATTTAAGTTGCAATGGAATGAAGACGCAAGGCCACAACCTGTTTCATCACTGGTCCTCCATGGAAGAACTTCAACCTAGAG